>JALPQD010000931.1:106356-138856 GCA_023101885.1 Typhlomys cinereus | reverse complement strand
TGCACATTTAAAGACAAAACTCTGTATTTCCCACTTCCTTTATATTTAGTTGCTATTATAGCAACTAAAAAATACCCTAGTGACTTAAACTGAGTATGTCAATGAACATGGGTTAATTGCAAATGGGAAACTGCTGTATACTTGCATTTTTTAAGGCACTCTCAAGGCTGTCCCTTGTACAGCACTTCTACATAAATAAAACAGAACTCAGAACTAGGGCAGCCAGGACATCCCATTATTAAATTACTACACACAACTTGAGAATCCATCAGAAGTCATAGCTTTCGAATCTTAGACTCCTATTTGTCCTGAGTTCTGGATAAAGGAATCTAAAGCAAAAACAAAACAAAACAAAAACATGTATCACCAATGCTTTACAAATCTCACTTTTCAAAGGGGCATGGTGGAAAGCTGGGTGTCTTATGTTGCCACAGTCACTTGTGAGGACTGCAATGGATATTGGATATTGGTTCAAGGTTAGTTCACTTTCTCTATATATTGTATTATGCGCAAATGGAGCTACTCTTATCAGTTGAAGAGAAATGCTACTTTGTTTCAAATTGTGAACTCAAGTTCCCAGAAAGAAAAAAAACAAAAACAAGGAGACATCTACAAAGAAGCCCCGCCTGTGTTAAAGATTCTACAAACGGCTGAACTTTGTGATGATGAAGAGTTAAAATGTTGCAGACCCGAGCCAATTTATCTTGCGCTATTTTTAGTCCCCCTGAGAGCCATTCCTTGCTCACCCATGTCTGACCTTGGGACTATCAAAACCTTAAAATGTATTGTCACTATGCAACACCTAAACTTATGGAACAGTTGCTCCGTTTGTGGTAATCCTCCACCTGTGGCTCCCACCACTGCATAGCGAAGCAAAAGGGAAGTAGAAGCAATCCAGGTGATTCCTAAAGTCACCGTTGACCCAATATAGGGATGCACACACACACTCAAAAAAACAACATAATTTTAAAAATACTTGTTATAGCTCCTGTAAGCCCAAAAATTGGTTCAGTGAGATAGGAAACAAAACGAATTTTTTTGTCGTACAGGCCTGGTGGCTCAAATCTGTAACCCCATCACTAGGGTGTCTGAAGCAGTAAGATTGAGGCCAGCTTTGGCTATGTGAGATCCACGAAGAATGAGACTGTCTTAAAACTACCAACAAAACATAAATCCAGAACCACCCCCCAAAAATTTCGTTTTAGAAGGAGTTGGTTCCTCTCTCCTGCCCCAAGAAGTTACCTAGTCTAGTGGACTGTTTTAGGTAAAGTTGAAGCCCAGAGCACTGATGTAACTTGTCTCGGGACTCCGTTTTATTATTCCCTTTTCTCTTTGGAATGTCAGTTTCAACTTTGAAAAGATGGAAAAGGAAATGTTAAGTGTGTGGTAAAGTATGTGGTGAGAACCGACTATTTGAATTCTGGCAGAAGGCTGTTTGGGGAGATGGTGGAAGCTCCTGTCTTGAGTGTTTCGCTGAAGGTCAGAAGGGGGTACTTCCAAGAACCAGACACGTGCGGACACGCAAAGCAGGGGAGCTATGAATCTCTTCTTTCTTTCCATTTAAGAGTCTGTGAATTGAACATGAGCCTAGGAGTGGAGCATCTGGAAGGGGGCCCAAAGCAGCAGCCCCTCCGATGGCATTTTCACATTTTCCTCCCATTCTCGATTCACCGCAATGGGCTGGGTGTCCCCAGGGCCGGGCTTAGTAACTGGGTGGCAACTTCCTCAACAGGACTACGTAGCGCCCGTCACACACTAGGTCCTAGGAGAGCCTAGGGACCCTCTAGTGTCCCTTGCAGCCGGCTCAGAGCCACCAGTGCCTCGCTGAAGAACACAAGGGCCTGAAGTGCTGCACAGTCTGGGTCGCGGGAGGCTGCCGGAGAGCCGGCTCCAGATCAGCGGGAGATTATCCCATTGTTCCTTCAGAGCAGGGGGAGGGGGACAGTGGCGGCGTCACCGCTACCCGGGCAACAGCGCGCTTAAGCAAATCAGGCCACCAGCGCATCCACTTCGTTCCGGGGCCAGACGTATCCCAGCCGAATTCCTCCTTTTACCCATTTCCCTCCGGTCCTTTCCCCCGGTGTGCTCCATTCCCTGTCCCCACGCCGTCGTCTCGTCCGGGCCTCCCCGCGTTCCCAGCCCTTCAAGACAGTTTCCCAGATGCTCAAAATGGCCACTGCGCCAGATACCCACGGTCACGTGAGCTGCCACCCCCTAGATTTCGAGCCCCAACCTGCCTAACTCCGGTATTTGCAAAGCTGCTTTGAGAAGGGGGGTAATTAAGCCTGAAAAGTCCCCCTAACGCACACACAGAGGTCATCTCCAACCCGGGCAGTGACAGGGGAGGAAGAGCCCTAGAAATGAGACACAAATTGGGGGTGGGGGGGCGGAGGCACAAGGGGGAAAGAGAAAGCAGACGGGCCCCGATTATGTCGTAAGGCCTCGTGGCTAGAGGACACTAGGAGACGGGGGGCTCTCGCGAGATCGCGACATTTCCCCCCTCCCCGCCTTCAAAGTAGGGGAGCAGGGGGGTGAAATAGGCCACTGTTCAAGGCGCGCCGCCCCAAGACCGGCCGGCGCCGGGAGGGGGAGGGGGGCTGGCCTTGAGCTCTCGCGAGGTTAGGGCGAGCAGGGAGGCGGCCCCCAGGCAGAAGTCGCCACGGCAGTGGCGGAGCCGCGGTGGAAGGGAGGGCTGACGCTCGGCGTGCTGACGTCGCAGCCTGGAGAGCGAGTACATAAGGCTGGCGGCCGCGCGGCGCGCTTCAAACCCGCACTTCTCCCGTGAGAGGGCACCTGGCAGCGAAGCCAACCTTGCTCAGCGGCGGACTCCGAGCTCCCGGTACTCTTCAGGGATGAGTCATGTGGCAGTGGAAAATGCGCTCGGGCTGGACCAGCAGGTGGGTCGCCAGGGGGAGCTCGGGGGGGGGGGGGAAGCGGAGGGGAGGGGGCGCCCTCGTGCCCTCCCTGATTGTACCCCAACCCCGACCTAGCATGGCGTGTGGCGCAGCGCGCCAAGTTCTGTCCTTAGTTTCGATTTTTGGGGGGACTGGCGTGGGGGCTAGGGGACTCCTCCAGGGCTCGGGGGCGTGAGGAGGGCCGCGGGCGGGGGTCGGGGGTTGTGGGGGAACCCGGGGGTCCCCGGGGGTCCCCGGGACTCGGCGCCGAGTGGGCTGGCGGTATTGTCCCCGGGCAGAGCACAATGGCGGCTTTTGTGTGCGTGCGCAGGGAGCGCGCTGGGGAGGGGGCGCGCGCTCTCTCGGGAGAGCGCGCGCCCCAACTGATGGGCGACCGGGGCGGGGGGATCCCCGCCGCGCCCGCAGCCCGGATTTCCAGCGGGGGGCCGCGGCGGCGCCGTGCGGGGACCCGCGCGGGAGCGTGGGAGGGGGCGCGGGGGGCGCGGGCGGCAATGGCGCCGGGCTCCTTTGTGTGCGCGGGGCGGCGGGCTGGGCGGCGCTCGAGGCTGGGTCGGGGCCGCCGAGGGCCCGGATGGCGCGGCGGCCCTCCCGGGCTGCCTTCCGCGGCTCCTTCCTTCCTTTCCTTTTTTTCCCCCCTTTTTCCCCCCCTTTTGCCTCTCCCCAGGTTCTCCAGGACGGTCGCAGAGCCCGGCGCCGCGGCAGGGGGAGACTGCGTTTCCCGAGTGGAAAGTTTTGTGACGCAGAAATTTCTGGGAGGAGTGGGGAGGCGGGGGAGGCGGGGGAGGGCGTCCGGGGCCGCTGCGTGCGCAGTGGCGCCGGGCTCGGGAGAGGTCGCCCGCGCGGGGAGACGCGCGCTGGGGACCCGGGCTGGCCCTCGCCTCCCTTTTGGCCTCTCGTAAATGGCGATCTCGCCCACAGCTGTGCGATTTGGCTCCCCCCCCCCCTTTTTTCCCCTCCTGGCGATGGGGGATACTTGGGTCGTGAGCGTTTTCTCTTGCTGACGTTTGCATTTGGAATCCACCAGGGGGGAAAATGAGTTAGGCAGAAATAAACAGTTTTGTCGACTTACTGCCGCCTGGGAAGTAAAATTGTCAAATTAAAGGTCAGGCCTGGGGGGGTCTCTTTCTTGATTCCTCTTGGAAAGGTTTAGAACAGAAGACCAGAGAATGTGCGATCCGAGCGGAGGGCGATGGAGTTGTGGACATCCCGCTCCTTCTCCATCAGTGAACCAGTTTATTAAATTTTCCATGCTATTGACCGTTAAATGGAGCACAGACAAAGAGAAGATAGCTAGTATCACCGCTCACGCTCTCCAGTTGTAACAATTTAACCAGAAAAAAGGCGTTCTGGGCCTTTTAGAATTTGTA
This sequence comes from Typhlomys cinereus, assembly GCA_023101885.1. NCBI lineage: Eukaryota > Metazoa > Chordata > Mammalia > Rodentia > Platacanthomyidae > Typhlomys > Typhlomys cinereus. The sequence goes on along the minus strand of JALPQD010000931.1, from coordinate 134,574 downwards.
ACAGTTAGCTACAGAGAAAATGATACAGTGTTGTCAATTAAGTTGCTTCTTAGTTACGATGTTGCCACAATGTAAAACTAACAAATTGCAGTTTTAACAATTTAACCAGAAGAATGGCGCTCTGAACAGGCCTTTTAGAATTTGTAACAATTACCTACAGAGAAAATGATACAATCTTGTCAATTGAGTTGCTTCTTAGTTTCAATGTTGCCACAATGTAAAATTTAAAAATTTGCATTGTAACAAGTGCAAAAAGAACGTTTGTGTCCCTGCTGTGGTTTAAATAAGCTAGACATGAGACTGTGGCAGCCTTTTTGCTAAAAGCAATGGAGGTCTCTAGTCTACCTTCCTTTATTAGTATAACTTCTCCTGCATACTCCTCCACGGTAAATGTAACTTGGCCTTTTGTGGCTTTTTTGGAAAAGACTTTTTCTTACATTTATACTTAACCCCATCTGTTGTAAGTAGTTCAAGATTCACTAAAGCAGGAAAATCATGGGATAACCTTTAAGAATTCTGAGGCATTGAGTTACCTGTGTAAAGGTAGGAGTAGAAATGGAGATTAAAGGCAGTGAAATGTTACACTTTAAGAGCGTTGAATGCCATTTATGACTAGTTTTACTTAACTTACCGTTAAAATGCGTAAGAGTTGAGTTGCATTCAACAACATAGTGCTCGTAAGTGTTGCGATACAGCTAAATTTTGTTGTGAGTGCGACCTTAATTGTGTATAAAGAAACTAGAGTAATTCAAAATGTAAATCACATTTTGCATGTATGCTTTTTTGTTTTTTTTTAAGTAGGACAGTGAGTGCTGTTTTAGAAACACTTGTCAACAAAAAAACTAGGCTTTTTTTGTTATTGAGACTGGGTCTCTCGTAGCTCCAGGCTCCCCTTAAGCGTTGCCCAGGATGATTTGAATTCCTGATCCTTTTGCCTCCACCACTAAAGTGCTGGAGTTACAGGCCTGCACCATCATGCCTGCCGAATGCAGTGCTGAGGATCTGACTTAGGGCTTGGCTTCCGCATGCTAAGCACGCACTCTATTGACCTACATCATATCAATCCCCTACTTAATATTTTTAAGGCAATTTTGTTTACCAGCCTGGTCTTGAATTCTTGCTCCTTTAGTGTTAGCATTCTGAATGTTGGGATTACAGGTCTGCCTCACCACAGATCCATAACTGGGGTTTTTGAGAGCATGATTTTTAGTTTGTCAGATACAGAACATTTTTTCTGACAAATATTAATAGAGGAAACTTTTAAATGTTCTACTTATGAGGGAGTTGGCACAAGCTAGTCATGGCACATGTGCGGAAGTCAAAAGAAGTCCATTCTCTTCACCGCGTGGGCTTCTTAACAATCCGAATTGGTTGCCAGGCTTGTGAGCAGGTGGCCTGCCAAGGAGGTAGAACAAGCTTGTTTTGACAAAATTAAGTTTAGATCCAGTTTCTGTTGGCAAGGTAGAAACCTCTATCTTGATAAACATTTTTTGTCTGTTCTAAGTTTTCTTATTAGTCCTGTGAGGAGGGTGGGGTTAACCATCTGAATGTGGTGCTAGTAAATAATAGAAGGCAGAATCAGTTTCTGTGATGCTTTACTAATTTCAGCTTCGGGACTGCTAACTGTTTGACTCTCTTCTAGTTTGCTGGCCTAGACCTGAACTCTTCAGATAATCAGACTGGAGGAAGTACAGCAAGCAGTAAGTAAAATATGTTGAAGATATATTGAATATTAGAGCTTAATATTTTCTTGGATATGGAAGATTTAAAGCCAGGTGTGGCACCACATGTTTGTAATCATAGCACTTGGAAAGTAGAGACAGGAAAATCAGGGTTGCATAGCCAGTTCTGTGCTGTTCTGCTAGCTACGTGAGACTCAAACAAAATTTAGTAAACTAATACATTAAGAATTTAGAACTGGAGTGCAGAGTATGTGTCTAAGGTTCACAAAGCTCCGGGTTCAGTCCCCAATACTGCAAAGTAATAAAGCTTGAGACTTTACATCCTCCAATTTTTATTACGTGAGAAATTAGGTAATGCTTAGTGATCATTCTAAATCTGGTAATAGGATGGGCAATTTTTTTTTAAAGTAGAAGTAAACATTTAAATGAAAGTTGTACAAAGATTATTTCTAGATGGACTTGAATTCATGATGGAGTTCAGATCAGATGTGGTAGAGTTAATAATATTCATCACATTTAGAATGCACTTTCCTTGGCTACTTTCCTCCACTACTGTTCCTTCATTTTCCCAAAGAGAAAGAAACTTATTAAATAAGACTGCTACATTTTGATGGTTAAGATTTTAAATGGTTTTCATTTTTAAAGAAGTTAGAAGGTTGGTGAGTGATAGTGTTTGCCTAACGGACACGAGGTCCTGTTTTCTATCCTCAGCTCGGCCACAGCAAAGCTAGAAATGACTTGATAACGTTTTAGTTAGTATGTAAAACAAAATTGTATGCATCTGTGGGGTGCTCAATGTTTAAGGTGTGTACCTTGGGTAATTTTCAAATCTGAATTAAAGGGTTTTTTTTTAAATGTTGGCGTTGAGGTAAGTCATTTCAGTGCCTTATTTTTGGGCAGACTGCTCTTCAGTTCAGAGGTCTTCCCACCTATTAAACAACAGGGAGTAGAGCCAGAAGTGAAAAAGAAAAAGATTTAACCAATAATAATGTGCAAGCTGACTTTATATGGATTTATGATTCTTGTCTGCATATAGAGTAGGTGACAATTAAATTTGGAAATCTCTTTTGAAGGGTTTTTCATGTGTAATGGATGCTTTGGAGCTTAATGGCAGAGACAAAAGCCTCTTTGTGGCTAATTGTCTGATGTTTGATGTTACACGGTCCTGTTTGCAACTTTCCTGTATCACATCATTCGTTTTTTCTGAAGAAAAAAAAAGATGTATAAATTCTAGTAGCTATTTAATTGTGTTTGATTTGTGGATTTTCCACTATTAGGTTTAAAGCCAATTTATTATTTGCGTGTGCGGGTTTTTAATTTGGTGAGAGCATCTGGCTATGTAGCCCAAATTGGCCTTAAGCTAGTTGATGATCCTTGTGCCTCTGCACTCTTGGGTGCTGGGACATGGGCATGTACCAACCAGTATGCTTGGCTTAAAGTCAAGTTTTAAACTTGCCCACTTAACCCTTTTAAGGTTTTTTTTTTTTTTAAGATGATTCTGAGCTATTTCATTTGAGAGACAATTTGACAGAAAGCTTTAATGTGCATATTGGCATTGTATTAATTCTCCCTTCTTTTAGAAGGACGCTATATTCCTCCTCATTTAAGGAACAGAGAAGCTTCTAAAGGTAAGTGCTCAATATACTTTAGATCTTTATCTTTCATTCAATTAGAAATTACTCAAAATCTAAGAAAATTAGCAACTTGGGAAGCCTATGAATATTACTCATTTCTAAAGTATGGACTCATTAGTTTTTGAAAAATCTTACCTAATGTTACACAATGGAAAATGTACTTGGTTTTTGTATGATTAAATAGTTTGGTACTTAATTAGTAAATAAGTACACTTGGTTTTAATTTGAAAAAAGATGGTTTTCATGGTATATAAAGCAAATAATATGGATAACAATGCAGTTTTTGTATTGTATGTGACAAATGATCATAGTTAGCAGTGGGCACAGTGGACACACTGCAGCGAGGTGAGTTCAGTGATTGATTTCATCTCATTGCTATAAGCCCTTTGAAAGATTTTGATCAAACTATCAATCATACATTATAGCACCTAAAGTCTTCTCATTATATGTGTCATGTAGTGATAGGTAGCTAGAATGTGTTTCATGTTAAGGGACAACTGCATATTCCATAAAAATGTGTTTTAATATGAGAAAAGGGGAAGGTCATAAAAGCAATTCTCATTGCTAACCAAAGCACCTTGATGGCTAATAGAGACAGTAGCAGAAGGAAAATTGATTAACTCGACACTAGTGACATCCTTGTCCTTTAAACCTACTCATTCTCAGTTATCACCTCTTGGTCGAATATCTATAGCAGTACCCTAAAGAATATTGAAACAAGGCTGTTTACTTTGTAAATTCATACCTGTAAAGTGAGTGGAAATTAAACCATAACTACTATAATCACTGTGTTATAAGTAATAAGTGGTTAATCTCTTGGACGGTGGTATTCATTCAGAATATTTGTAGCCTGCCTGATTGCTTGATTCTATCTACTGTATAGATAGCATTTTCTAGTGGAAAGAATTGGAACTTTTTCTTTTTTTCTTCTTTTAGGATTCTATGACAAAGACAGTTCAGGGTGGAGTTCTAGTAAAGATAAAGATGCATACAGCAGTTTTGGATCACGTGGTGATTCAAGAGGGAAGTCTAGTTTCTTTAGCGATCGTGGAAGTGGATCAAGAGGAAGGTAAATGGTTAACTTTCCAGGTGTACAGCATCAATTTAGGAATTGACCTTTAATTTGATGTATTCATACTTGAGTATTGAATGTTAAGCCTTGTTTATCTTAGTCATTGTATTTTCGTTTTAACTATAAGAACAATAAACTTATTAGGGTAGAAAATAGATTGAAATATGAAATCCGTTTCTATTTCTCTAGTTTTATATTGTTTATTTAAAAGAATAATCATCTTAGTGAGTAGCCTAGATAAACTCTTTTGTGAACTCTTAAACTTGACGATTTTTTAAACACTTTATATTTTTGATCACACAAGTGTGGCGAACTGACCCCATGTTCGTAATAGCTGTGTTCACAAACAGACCTAAAACTAAAAACATCTTTACTCAGGTAAGGATTGTTTTTTTTACCTTTCATCCAAAAGCTTTCGCACAGATGAACTGCCCTTCAAGTAACATCCTAATATAACCTAAACAATTGATGTCTGGGGTGCTACTTTCTTTTTCCTACTACTAAATATATTTAGACAGTTTGAAGTATGGGTATACCAAACGTAATTTTAAGAAAATCTTGCTTCTTAATATTGGAAGGTATATGGTAAGATTGGGCTGTTTGACTATAGAAATAGAAAGGATACTGATTTTAGAAAATTCTTATGAAAATGATGCAATCTGTTGGTTTTATCACGTAAGAGTAAACCTGAATTGAAAAATGACATCTTGCAGTTTGCCATGACTGATTCATTCATTTTACACATGGTGTTCTAGATTAGTGATGAGGTCTGGTGATTGTTGAAATGATACAATCCTGATTCATAGTTTGTGCTATTCAGATTTGATGATCGTGGCCGGAGTGATTATGATGGTATTGGCAGCCGTGGAGATAGAAGTGGCTTTGGCAAATTTGAAAGAGGTGGAAACAGTCGCTGGTGTGACAAGTCGGATGAAGATGACTGGTCAAAACCCCTCCCACCAAGTGAACGTCTGGAACAGTACGTTTTTGAAAACCGTTACTTGTGGTGAAGTCTTACTAGTATTGTTTACTTAGCAGATCAGTTTACCAATGTCTTGATTTCAGGGAACTCTTTTCTGGAGGAAACACTGGGATTAACTTTGAGAAGTATGATGACATACCTGTTGAGGCAACAGGCAACAACTGTCCTCCGCATATTGAAAGTGTAAGTATTGACTTGCCTTTTAAAGACAGGGAAGTGCAAATGTTGTAACTTGCATACCAGTTGTGGAAAGGGAGAGGTTACTTTATTTAATTCTTTTGTCACTATTCACTTCCTGAATAAGAGCCCAAGGTTTTTATTGAAGAATAAGTTGGGGGGGGGGTCTGAATTTAACCTAAGTGACTATAAGCCAAGTTACATTTGCCGTTAGTTGATGTCATTTATGCATTGGTAGAGAGCTGGATGGCTTCAGATGACACTGTACTTATTTAATCCTATTGAACTTTTTTAACAGTTCAGTGATGTTGAGATGGGAGAAATTATTATGGGAAACATTGAGCTTACGCGGTATACTCGCCCGACTCCAGTACAAAAGTATGCTATTCCTATTATCAAAGAGAAGAGAGACTTAATGGCTTGTGCACAAACAGGTGAGCTTGTTGGATGAGAGAAATGTCTTCATAATTTTTCCGTGATTATTTTGTGTTTGGGAGTGTGGGAATGCTCGCAAGCATGGTACATGTGTGCAGGTTAAAGGACAGTAGCAGCTGGATTTCTCTAGGGTGGATCCCTAGGACCAAGCACCTTGGCACTGAGTTCTTTTTAAAGGGTAAAAAAGTAGGAACTGCTTAGGTGTTTGGGGCCATGTCATCTCCATTGGGGCAAATCGGTTCTGTTTTCAGTGTGAAAAAAGCCACAGAGGATACATGAATTAGTGGCATGGCTACAGTAATAGCCTGGGTCTGAATTTATACTGGCCATACAGTAATTAATAACTCAGCTGTTTTTGGAAAAATTGGGCATGAAGTAAAACTACTCATTAGCCATCAAGGTTTATTTTAAAAGTAGTAGGTAGGGACTTTCCTAATTGTGGTTGACTGGATGTGTTTTTTTTAACAGGGTCTGGAAAGACTGCAGCATTTCTTTTGCCTATTTTGAGTCAGATTTATACTGATGGTCCAGGAGAGGCTTTGAGGGCCATGAAGGTAATTTCTCCCTTCTTTCACGTTAAGGCTGGAACCTAGGAACAAGCGCTAGTTTCTTTCACTGTATGCTCACCCTAGTACTTCTTTATAGAGTAGGGAATTAGGGCTGAAGAGGTGACTCTGGTTAAGCAAAAGAACCTGAGTTGGATTCCCTAGATCCTACTCAAAAATGCTGTATCTGGTAGATAATGATGGTAGCCTGTAATTCTGGCCCTGGAGAGCAGCACCTGAGAAACCCAGAGCAAAGCAACAAGGAGGTAGAACAGTTAGTCCACCGTGATTCTTTGTTACACTTCGGTCTCTGAATTCACGCACATGGACACACACACAAGGAAGTTTTTGTGAATGTGTAGGACTTTTGAGAATCTTCTAAATGATGCTAAGACTAGTCTAATGAAATTTTCTGGTGCGGTATGTAAATTGTAAAAGGAAGTCATCTGACAGTTAAAGCTTATAGGTTAACTAAAGAGTGATAATTTAACTTCAGATAAACTTTTTTTCTTAGGAAAATGGGCGATATGGCCGCCGTAAACAGTATCCAATCTCCTTGGTATTAGCACCAACAAGAGAATTGGCAGTTCAGATCTATGAGGAAGCCAGAAAAGTAAGTGTATGCTTTAGTGGTTCATCACTTTTTTATAATTCTAACGAAATAGTACATGACTCTGTAAAAATCTTGACCTTGAAATTTCTTTTGTTTATAGTTCTCCTACCGATCCAGAGTTCGTCCTTGTGTAGTTTATGGTGGTGCGGATATTGGTCAGCAGATTCGAGACTTGGAACGTGGATGCCACTTGCTAGTGGCCACTCCAGGACGTCTAGTGGATATGATGGAACGAGGAAAGATTGGATTAGAATTCTGCAAGTATGTTAGTTTTTAAACGTTTGGGCTGTAATATTTTAAAAATCATAACCATTGGTTTCATGGTATTTATCAACATTGTCTAAATAAGAGATTTGAGAAGTGATTGACAAAAAAGTTATTTTAATGATTATTGTAATGTTAACATTAAAATCAGCTAACAAGGGCTGGAGAGAGAGCTCAGGGATCAAGCAGAAGGTCGTCCTAAGTTTGGATTCCTGATCCGACATAAAATGATGGCAGCCATACTTCTGGCCTTGGAAGACAGCCTGGAAAATTCAAGAGCAAAGCAAACCAGAGAGCACAATCCAGGGTGATTCCCAAAGTTACCCTTGGGCCTCCATAGGCGCACACACAGAATTAACATCAGTAGAAGCTGAGACTACCCTGACCCAGGGATAGTCGAGCTAATTTGGCTATATGATCTTGGAAGACTGACATGCTAGCAAGATTCTTACGCTATCTCTAGCTGCATCAAATGTAGTTTAAGGAATTAACTATCTTAATGATTATGGAATTTAAATTACTAGGTGAAGTCAGAAAGTTACCTTGATTTCTTCTCAAAATCTTAACTAAATTTTTTCCTTGACAGATACTTGGTATTAGATGAAGCTGACCGGATGTTGGATATGGGTTTTGAACCTCAGATCCGTAGAATAGTTGAAGAAGATACTATGCCTGCGAAAGGTATCCGCCACACTATGATGTTTAGTGCTACTTTTCCTAAGGAAATACAGGTACGGTATGATGCACTTCTTTTTATTTAGAAGTTTGTTTCAATTGATGTTTTTTTAAAACTGGATTTCTATTTTCCTAACAGATGTTGGCCCGTGATTTCTTGGAAGAATATATCTTTCTGGCGGTAGGGAGAGTTGGGTCTACTTCTGAGAACATCACGCAAAAAGTAGTTTGGGTGGAGGAAATAGACAAACGGTCATTCCTGCTTGACCTCTTAAATGCAACAGGCAAGGATTCACTGACCCTAGTATTTGTGGAGACCAAAAAGGGTGCAGATTCCCTGGAGGATTTCTTGTACAATGAAGGATATGCTTGTACTAGTATCCATGGAGACCGATCCCAGAGAGATAGAGAAGAGGCCCTTCACCAGTTCCGCTCAGGACAGAGTCCCATTCTAGTGGCCACAGCAGTATGTATAATACTTTCTTTTCTAATCCAAGTTTACCATGTCTAAATATTTGGTTTTTAAGTGGGTGTATATAACAAAAGCTGTTTTCCAGGTAGCGGCAAGAGGACTGGATATTTCAAATGTGAAGCATGTTATCAACTTCGATTTACCTAGTGACATCGAAGAATATGTGCATCGCATCGGCCGTACAGGACGTGTAGGAAACCTTGGTAAGTATTTCGTTACTTAATAGTCTGAAGAATAAAAACAAAGCTACCTTTATGGAAGACTTTGGTTTATGTACTTTTTTTGAATCATTCTAGGCCTTGCCACCTCATTCTTCAATGACAGAAATGCAAATATTACTAAGGATTTGTTGGATCTTCTTATTGAAGCGAAACAAGAAGTGCCATCTTGGTTAGAAAACCTGGCTTTTGAACACCACTACAAGGGCAGCGGCCGTGGACGCTCCAAGAGGTGAAGTGTTTGAGTGCTGTAAATGGGGGCTGTGACGCATACTTGGGTTTCCCAGACAAGTCATTTAGATGTTGGTGTCGCCCTTAGTTTTGGAACTGCTGGGAAAGTGTGGCTGGATGAGGAGCTGATGAAACGCCAGAAGTTGTCATTGGGAATTTTTTTATTTATCGAGTGTAATTTCATCCTCATGAACAGAGATGTATTTCCTCCCCTTCTTACAGCAGTAGATTTAGCGGAGGGTTTGGTGCCAGAGATTATCGTCAGAGCAGCGGCGCCAGCACTTCCAGCTTCAGCAGCAGCCGCGCCAGCAGCAGTCGCAGTGGTGGAGGCGGCCATGGCAGCAGCAGAGGATTTGGTGGAGGTAATACGCGCTTCTCTTTTAACATGACATAACTTTTGGGAGAACTGTTCCCTTTAGTCCATCTTGAAAACGCAAGGTCGAGAATATTCAAGCTCTAATTGCTTTTCGTTTCTACTGTCCAATGCCCTAACCAATTTTCTTTGCAATTCTCTCACCAGGTGGATATGGAGGCTTTTACAGCAGCGATGGATATGGCGGAAATTATAACTCCCAGGGGGTTGACTGGTGGGGTAACTGAGCCTACTTCAGAGTAGGTCACCCTGCCAAACAAGCTAATATGGAAACCACATGTAACTTAGCCAGACTATACCTTGTGTAGCTTCAAGAACTCGCAGTACATTACCAGCTGTGATTCTCCACTGAAATTTTTTTTTTTGAGGGAGCTCAAGGTCACAAGCAAAGATTAAAAGGAATAATCAGTAGCCCTGTTCTGAAGGTGGTTTGAAGACTTCATTGCTGTAGTTTGGATTAACTCCCCTCCCGCCTATCCCCATCCCAAACTGCATTTATAATTTTGTGACTGAGGATCATTTGTTTGTTAATGTACTGTGCCTTTAACTTTAGACAACTTTTTATTTTGATGTCCTGTTGGCTCAGTAATGCTCAAGATACCAATTGTTTTGACAAAATAAATTTACTGAACTTGGGCTAAAATCAAACCTTGGCACACAGGTGTGATACAACTTAACAGGAATCATCGATTCATCCATAAATAATGTAAGGAAAAAAACTTAAGTGGTAGCCTGCATTAGGGCTTTTTGATACTTGCAGATTGGGGGAAAACAAACAACAAACGTCTTGAAGCATATCAATGGAATTAGTTTCTAATGTGGCAAACTGTATTAAGTTAAAGTTCTGATTTGCTCACTCTATCCTGGATAGGTATTTAGAACCTGATAGTCTTTAAACAAGCCATTCCAGTCATGATGAGGTGATGTATGAATTATGAATACATGCACACATTCAAAGCACTGTTTTCAAAGTTCATGGAAGTAAATACAGCAATTCCTCTTTCAATGTTTAGGCAGATCATTAACTATGAGCTAGCCAAATGTGGGCATGTTATTACAGGGAAAGTTTAAAGGTCTGATAACTTGAAATAGGTTTTTAGGAAAATTCATCTACTTAGACTTTAAATGCCTGCCATAAAAGAAATTGAAATGGTAGAATGGCTGACCACAGCAATGACCAGCCCGCATTAGGGCCCTGGATGATTTTTGGTCTGATAACGCATGCTAGTGTTGATGTTTTTTGGTCAAGAGGGGATGAACAGGAAGAATTATGCAGCAGGCTTTATTTTAAATGCCGATTCACATTACTCTGTTCAAGCTGCGTTGAGATGTTAACTGGCTTACTATAGACTTTGTAAAAACGGCTCCAGAAGAGTAACAAACTGAAATCTTTGAGATCACACAGGTTGGAAATATGTACATAACTGCACAAGGTGTCAATTCTGCTCTACAGTGCAGTTTATAGTCAGTTTTAGTTGCATAGGTTTCCATTGTATTTATAGTCTGTTTCTGCTAAATCTGGCCAAAGATGAGCATTGTCCACCACTAAAATGCCTCTGCCACTTGGAATTCTGGACTAATTTTGTGGCCAGAATGCTCACGGTGATCAAAACGCTCAATCTTTTTACAGTGGCATAGGAAGGCGGCAAAAATTTCCTAAAGTGCAATAGATTTTCAAGTGTATTGTGCCTTGTTCTAAAACTTTTATTAAGTAGGTGCACTTGACAGTATTGAGGTCATTTGTTATGGTGCTATTTCAATTAGTCTAGGTTTAGGCCCTTGTACATTTTGCCCATAACTTTTTACAAAGTACTTCTTTTATTGCACATTCAGAGAATTTTATATATATGTCTTGTGTGCGTGTCCTTAAACTTCCAATCTTATTTTGTCTCTTGGAGATTGTTGAACGCAGCTTGTCTAGGAAGGGGATGGGACTAGATTCTAAAATTTATTTGGGACCATGGGAATGATAGTTGAGAAGAAAACTATTTGCACACGACAGATTTCTAGATACTTTTTGCTGCTAGTTTTATGTAATATTTATTGAACATTTTGACAAATATTTATTTTTGTAAGCCTAAAAGTGATTCTTTGAAAGTTTAAAGAAACTTGACCAAAAGACAGTACAAAAACACTGGCACTTGAATGTTGAATGTCACCGTATGCGTGAAATTATATATTTCGGGGTAGTGTGAGCTTTTAATGTTAAGTCATATTAAACTCTTAAGTCAAATTAAGCAGACCCGGCATTGGCAGTGTAGCCATAACTTTCTGATGTTAGTAAAAACAAAATTGGCGACTTGAAACTAAATCATGCCAAGGTTTTGATACACTTGTCTTAAGATATTAATGAAACACTTCAAAACATTGATCTGAAGTGTCCAGATTCTCAGATGTTTGTTGTGTGAGTTTTGTTTAGTTGTATTTTTTTTTCAGTGAATGTCTGGCACATTGCAATCCTCAAACATGTGGTTATCTTTGTTGTATTGGCATAAATCAGTGACTTGTACATTCAGCGATAGCATTTGAGCAAGTTTTATCAGCAAGCAATATTTTCAGTTAATGTTTCAAAAATAATGAATGGGTTTAAACTTGCTGAATGTAAAGATTGAACCTCAAGTCACTGTAGCTTTAGTAATTGCTTATTGTATTAGTTTAGATGCTAGCACTGCATGTGCTGTGCATATTCTGGTTTTATTAAATAAAAAGTTGAACTGCACAGTCTCCTTTGTTGTTGTCAATTGTGGTTTTATTTTTAGAGGTGAAAATAAAGTTGTGCTATTGCCTGAATTATGGTGTGTTTTTCATTGGTGTCTGTTGCTGTTTGAGGGGTGTATTTTTTCCCCCTATCTGTCCCCGGATAGAAGTGCTCTGGTGTCATAAATATTTGTGATGATGGCAAAGTAGGATTTTTGTGGTGGGTGGAAATGAAAAGGGGTGCCAGTTGATAAGGACCACCCTTTTGACACCTTAAGAAATGTGTGAATTTCATTCTTTGGTTTGAAGAAAAAGTGCTTAGGGAGAGCCATTAATAGTCCTGTTGCAGGCTGTATTTGGTAACAGGAGCAAAAGCTGTAGCAACGCATGCCAATTTCTAGGAAGCAAAGGTTGAAGCATATTTAGTTAACGCAATGAAGAGTAATTTTTGGTCCTCCAGCTCAATCCCCACCCAACTTTAACCATTGTAGAAGAATATTAGGTTCTGAACAGTTAGCCTTTAATAGGCATGGTAGGGCCAGCTTTGAGTGTGACTTTCCGTATGTATATTTGAGAGAAGGAAGGTTCTCGCGTGCATGGCATGGCACAACAGGGCTTCTAAGTACCCAGTGCAGGTTTGTGTGCAGTTGCTCTGCTCTGCTCTGCACAGTGCGGGAACCTTGAACTCAAATGGGACGTCCTGAGCAGTGGAAGGTTACAGATGGACTGAAGTTAGAAATGGTTAAGGGCCTGATCGGCAGGGTCAACAAGTACATTATTTGTAAACTACATTGGTGTGCTTCGTTGGTAGTCTTCACACTGCTTTCTTGACTTCGCCTTGAACTTGATACAATCCTCCTGCCTCCTGAATGGTGGGCATGTGACATTGCGGTGCTTGCTCTCGCGCTGATAGGAAGCACTCTAAGTGACCTTGACTGACTCGGTGTCTTGTCAACCATATAGAAGTCTTGATTTAGCGTAGAGCAGGGTTTGGAAAGCTTTGGCTTTGCTTTTACCCTTGTGACAGTTGCACATACCAACCTGCCTATTGAAGGGTGAACCTTTGGGGACAGCGGTACCTTACAAATGTTACACAACTGAAACTTGTTTTCTACTGGAAGTGCAATTTTGGAAGGATTGTGATTCACAGGAAAGTTGTAAAGAGCGCAGAAGTCTTGAGTGCACTTAATCTGGATTTCCCATCATATTGAGTGTAACTGCCATAAAAGTCTAATCCAGTACACAGCCACGGGTACAATTTTTAATTCACAGGCCAGGTTCCAATTGTTTTATTAGTCCTCTTTAAAAAAAATTTTTTTTTTTGAGAGAATGCTCTCATGAACATGCCATGGTGCACAGGGGAAAGAGGACAACTTTTGGAAGTCACTTCACAATGGGGACTTCTAGGGATTGAATTCAGGTCGCCAAGTTTGCATGCACGTTCTTTACCCACTGAGCTATCTGTGGCTTGCTGTCTTATGCAAGTTTTGCATAGTGATGTTCGTACAACTCCACACCTATTGGTCTTCACAAAAATCATGCTCCCTCTGTAATCACACCTGTTTGCCCCTTCTCTCTAACCTCTAGTAACCACTTATCTCTAAATTGTTATTTCAAATGGTTACATAATGTGACCTTTTAAGGTTGGCTTGTTTCCATTCAGCATAATGTCTTTGTTGAAATTGTAATAGTTCTTTTTTTTTAAATTCTGAGAAGTGTGGATGTATTGGAAATGCATTCAGCCACTTGAAGGACATTTGACTTCCATTTTTCATTGTTACAAATAAAGTAGCTATAAGCATTAAACTGGGGGGCTGGAGCGGTGGCTCAGGAGTTAAGCCTCTGCCTTGCAGGCGGAAGGTCCTGAGTTCGGATCCTAGACTCCACGTATAGACGCCGGGCGGAAGCCGGGCCGGCCTGCGTTTTGGACCTGGTAGGGCGGAGCCTGTGAATCCCGGGGCAGAGTAAACAAGGAGGAGGTGGAAGCGTCCATGGTGGTTCCCGAATTCACCCGTGGTTCTACATACACATACCTACACACGGGCATACACGAATACACACACAATTGAATTAAAAAAAAGCATTAAACTGCACATGAACGTGTGTGTGATTTTGGGTGAACCCAGTGTTGTGTGGTATTTTTTCCTCCAGGCATATAGTGCCATCTTGGACAATCAAAGGAGGACATTGTGTAGCGATGGAGGGTTCAGAAGTAATCACTTGTCTCAGGAATTTCCTGAAATTAACACGGGGTGGGGGGGGGGCCCAGGGGTCAGGTCTTCCAAAGGTAAAGTCAGCAGTAAACAATGGCTAGGAGAGGACTGTATGTATGTTGAAACAGCAGTCCAGGCTGCCTTGAATCAGCTCACAATCTTCCTGCCTCAGTCCCCTGAGTAACCACCCTTGGCTTCATTCTCAGTCAGTTTTAAAGGTAGAGAGCTTGAGTTGAGTGCTTGCTTCTGTTTCTTGTTTGCTTCAATACATGGACAATTGTTCTAGCATTTGTTGAAAAGACTATTCTTTTTCTGTTTTTGTCAGAAACCAGTTTGCCATCTGTGTGTAGATCTTTTTCTAGGTTCTCTATTTCTGGGTCTGCCCCTCTACCAATACCATAGTCAATGATTTTAGCTATGTCTTAAAGTTGGGTAGAACCATTCCTCTGACTTTGCTAGTTTTTCAGAATTGTTATTTTAGCTCTTCTAATTCCTTTGCTTTCCTTATACATTTTCAAATGTGCTTTCCTACGTAAAAGATCTCAGTGGGCGCTTGCCTAACATGCACGAAATCCAGCACTGTATAAACTGGGCATGGCGATGTATGTACCCATATCACAGAGCTAGAAGAATTCAAGACCAGCTTTAAACTCAATAATATTTTGTAGCCAGTCTGAGCTACATGAGACACTATCTGGAAAAAAAGAAAAAAAAAAAATTCAAGAGTCAGCTTTGGGTCAGAGATTGCTCACTGAGTAAAGTACTCCCAAACCTAGAGCCTTGAAGGAGTTCCGTTCCCAGAAGCACACGTGGTGGAAAGAGAGAACTGACAACGGAAAGTTATCCTCTGACCTTCACCCATGTGCCATAGCTTGCTTTCTCCCTCAAAGTAAAAAAAAAAAAAAATAATAAAATAAAAAGAATTGGCTTCTAGTCATGAGAACCTTATGCATTTCATATTCCATATTTGCCAGTCAGCAGGCAGAAAATGCATTCCTCAGCTGATCCTAAACTTGATAGAAACTTTACACCTTTTTGCTTGTTTTCTTCTTTTTTTTTTATTTCCACTCATACAAACTTAACAGGTACACCGTCTGCTTGATTTCTTCTTAAAACTCGTTTTGGGAGTACTTGGGCAGGGGTGTCTATCTTGGAGTCTCAGTATGCATTTGGCTTAATTACCATAATGTCCCAGAACTTCAGTCGCAATTCAGTTTTTTCATCATGCTCTTGAATGGTTTCGTTGTCACTTCCCATAAACATTCTTTGATTGGATTGCATTACGCTGACTTCTCTTTTCCATAAGTCAAAAGCAGTTGTCATACAAGCTTTTTTTTTTTCTATTCTATCTATTCTATTCTATTTTTTTCTTGAGACACGGTCTCACTCTTTAGCACAGACCAGCCTGAAGTTCCCAATGTAGCCCAAGCTAGATTGGAACTATGTCACTGGCACACTATGTTTTACATAATCAGTCAAAATAAAGGGGATTCAAACTATATTTAGTGCCAGAAGGCAACAATGTATTTCTGTAATAGCTCTGTTAAGACTTTAAGCAGAAGCTGGGCATAGTGTCAAATGCCTGTTATCTCTGCACTTGGGAGAGAAGGCAGGATTGGGAGTTACACAGAGTTTGTGGCCAGTCTGGGATGCAGCCGTCTGAAAACAAATTAAAGACCCCGTAGAAGCAGATGAAGCAGCACGACGCTTTTTTTTTTTTTTTTTTTCCCCTCGTTTCTACGCTTTCGATGCTGTTGATTGAAGGTATGGTATACTAAGAACTAATCTTCTGTTTGTCTTTCTCAAGAATTTGGGCTTAGGGTTTGCTCGGATTTCTTACTGCATTGTCTCTATTTCCCACTCTTCCTGCCCATTGCTTTACTTCTGCCCATCTCAAAGCCCTCTTGACCTCACCTCTTGGACCTCCAGCTCACTCCTCCACCTTTCTGAACCACCCCTCTCACTTCTGGGAAAACCTCCAGTTTGCTTGATACTTCTTGGCCTCTTTTAGGTTACTTTTGTTCCAATCAACTTTTCTTGACCTCCTCCCACAGAAGTGCTCTCCTGGAGGTCACAGTCACACGTTCTTCTCTTCGCAAGGCATTCAGCAGGTGTGTTTTTTGTTCTAAGATTTCCACGAGCTGGGCTGGAGAGAGAGTTCCGGGGTTAAGACTCTGCCTTGACCGAGCCTGTGAATCCCAGGGCAGAGTAAACAAGGAGGTGGAGGCGGTCCATGGTGGTTCCCGAATTCGTCTGTGGTTCTACACACACACACATACACACACGCACGCACAGTTGAATAAAAAAAAAAAGGCACTGCCTTGAAAACAGAAGGTCCTGATTTCAAATCCCAGGTCCCACATAAAAACGCCAGGCAGAAATGGTGGCGGCCTGCACTTCGGGCCCTGGTGGGTGGAGCCTGGCAAGTCCCAGAGAGAAGCAAAAAGGAAGTAGAAGCGATCACCCTTGGTCTTCATACACACACACACACGCACACGCACACGCACACGCACACGTGCGCGCGCCCACGAGTTTACAGGACCAGCCTTTCCCCCTTCCTCGATCTCTCTTGCCTCACCTCTTCCTCCCGCCCCCTGGGCTCAGCCATTGGCCAGTTCCTGTAACTCCAGCCTCTCCCTAAGTACTTCCATCCATTTTCAGTCAATTTTCCTAACTTTGGGTAGCATCTCTTTTAATCACTATTTTGTGACAGTGGTATCTTGACATTTCATGAGTCCCATGGGACATGAAGTTTTCGTCTTCTTCCCATCTGCTTCCATGCAGGCTTTTCATGCCTGCCCCTCCCCCAAACAGCAACCACTTTGAATTACCTGCAATCCTACCAGTGTTCCGATGCCAATGCAAGTTCATCTGAATCCATTTTCTCGTAGTACATACACAAAAAATAGTGAGCCGTGTGTTTTCTTCTATATATGTTGGGGATTTTTGTATATCAGTTACACAGTAATAATTCTTTGCATTTGTGCGCTCTGACTATTTTATTGAGTGCCGTTTCCTAATTTATGGAACCAGGCCACATAATGATATCAGTATATAGGTTGCTTTTCTTCTTCCACTGTAATTAGTAATACTGTAATAAATAACTTTGTGCGTGTAAGTATGTTCACTGAAAGCCAATCATAGTACTCCCAGTTGTAATCTATCACTTAGAAGGCTGAGGCAGAAGAATTGCTATGAGTTCTAGAATTACCTGGGCCGCACAGTGAGACTGTTTTGAAACAAAATTCCATACATAGAGCTTTTATTTGTTAGTATTACAAACTGGGTATTTTCCATTACATTTTAAGCTGGCGATTGTATCCATGAAAACTCTCTAGTGCTATGTGTTTTATTTTTAGGCACTTTCCCGAGTTGTTACTTCACAGTAGTTTCTCATTTGCTTCTCTGATTTTCCAGATTCACAGCAGTGATATCATCTGGGAGCAATGAGCTGATAAGTAAGCAGAAGGCAGATCTGCTCATTACCTGTCCTGGTCTAGTGGATAGGTCACCCTGTAATAGTCCTTGCTGTGCAAGCAGGATAGACCTGAGTTCTGATCCCCAGCGCCCATGTGTAAAAGCTGGATGCAGCAGTGGATGTCTGTAACCGCCGCGCTGGGGAGGCAGAGACGGGAGATCTCCCGGACTCACCGGCTGGCCAGTTGTCATGTTTTGTTTTTCAACTCAATGGATATGTAAGTTTGTATTTGGAAAGTAACAGGTACTCTGGACAGAGATCATAATCACCCTTCACTGGGTCATTTGACCCTCCATATTTAATTCCTGTTCTGTGGGATCTTGGGTCTCAGGAAGCAGTACACATCTTCAATGGTGTTCTGGAAATCTTGATTATTTCACTGGTATGGGCTCAACATTGTTCAAATGTTGGCATCAGAAACCTGAGTCCTTTCCACAGACTCTGAGATGATGCCTCTTGGTTGAAGATCAGACACTGCCCATAGCTGGCTCTATTTTCAGTAAACATCTGCTCATGCCACAGTGTGTCTCAGTGAACGCTATCTTGGTGAGTTGCTCCTGCCTGGCTTTGCCAAATGATGCAGCGTCCCTCCGGGGGCTGTATGTGACCAGGTTCTTGTGTTCAGGAGTGAAAGCTTGAAACCAGAACACACGTAGAGGCTTAAAGCAGATTTATTAGAGGAGAGAAAGAACGGAAATAACAGACATGAATCTGTGAGGGGCAAGAGAGCCCTAGAGAACTCATGGACTCCAGGGATGGGAATTCCATCCCTGGAGTCCATCAGGGGTGTGAAAAAAGTCAGGTAGAAACTCGCTGACTCCAGATGTGGAGTCCCATGAGAGGCAAGGGAGCCTAGCTGTCATGGTTTGAATGTGAGTTATCCTGCACAGGGTCATGTGTTTGCGTCACAGGCTGTCAATGTTTGGGAAGGTCATAGCACCTTTAGGAAGTGGAGCCTTGCTGGAGGAAGGTGCATCACAGAGGGTGGGCCTTGAGGTTGGACTGCCCCCCTCCTGCCCCGCTTCCTCTAGCCCTCTACTCAACAGTCTGCCACGCCGTCTCTTGGCCTCCATGATGTCTGCATGATCTAAGCTGTCTCCAGTTTCTGATGCCACCATGCCTTTTCCACCATAATACACATTGTCTCCCCTCTGGAACGGAAGTCAAATAATTCTCCCTTTCCCCCAAAAAGTCGTGGCTGAGTATCATCTCACAGCAGCAGAGTAACTGCCACGCCAGCCTGGCCTACTTGGCAAGTATCAAGTCAGTGAGAGACTTTGTCTCAAAAATCAAGGCCTCACACACACGTGTGCATGCACATACACCCACCCAAATGCACGTAAACATGCATCTGTACACACACATACACACAAACTCCAAGTCTCACTTTATCTGTTCATTTTCCAGTTAAAGAAGATGATACAGGTATGCATGCACACGTGTATACACAGATTCATACAGGAAAAAAAAGTCTGACTTGGGGCTGGAGAGGTGGCTCAGGGGTTAAGCCTCTGCCTTGCAGGCGGAAGGTCCTGAGTTCGGATCCTAGACCCATGTATACGCGTGTGTGTGCGCGTGCGCGCGCACACACACACACACACACACACACACACAGTCCATGGTGGTTCCCGAATTCACCCACGGTTCTACACACACACACACACACACACAGATACATACACATACGCACACAAGTATAATTGAATAAATAATAATAATAAAAAAATTTAAAAAAAGTCTGACTTTACATGGGCTGGACAGATGGCTCAGGGGTTAAGACTAGCAGGCAGAAGGACCTGAGTTCGGATGCCAGGTCCCATGTAAAATTGCCAGGTCCCATGTAAAATTGCCAAGCAGAAATGGCAGAAATCTGCACTTCCAGATGAGGAAGGTGGAGCCTGGGAAATCCCAGAGTGAAGCAAGAAGGAGGTAGAAGCAATCCAGGATGATTCCTGAAGTCACCCTTGATCCTCCACAGGGACATACAATGCCCTCTGATACAGACACACACACACACACACACACACACACACACAAATGAATAAATGAATAAGTAAATAAATATTAAAAAGAAAACAACACATGCACGCATGTACACAAAGAGCCCTCCCAGGGATATGGAGAACATCTGGCAGGGGGGACACCGTTGAAGCAGGGTGGAGCCCTTTACAAGGGAAGGCCAATAATAGACAGCTAAGATTCAAGAAAACTGTGGTGCTATGCCACAGTCATCCCAGAACATGGAAGGTAGATGCGGGAGGATCAAGAGTTCAAGCTTATCCTCTACTACATAGGAAGCTTGAGGTTGGTTGGGACTGTGTGATACTTTGTTCTCAATCCCCCCCCAACTCTCCCAAATGACTCCGTGAGGTTGGGAATGGTGGACAGTCGAGGCTACAGAGTGAGATCCTAGTTTAAAGAGATAGATAGATAGACAGACAGACAGATAGAAGAATAAATGTGTGTGTTAGATATATGTCAGCTTGACAATGGAAGACTGAACTCTGGGCATATTGATGAAGTTAGTAGTTACAGCAAGTCTGAAGAAGATTGACTGTTGTGACAGGACCCGACCCATGGTCGGTGGGATCATCGGGCAGGTGGATAAGGCAGAGAGCTGTTCAGCAGTTTGTCCCCGGGCGCCTCATGTGGGTATGAATTCCCCTCCAAGCTGCACTAAGACCTAGAACCAGAACCATGAGAAAAAATGAAACCTCCTCGTTCCACTAAGCTCTTTGCTCATGAATCTATGGCAACATCCAGGAAGACGGTGAGAATAAATAAATGGATCAAAATAAAATAAAACAGAAGAGCACTGAACCTGGTGGTTGAGATCTGTCAGCTGCTCAGGAGGCTGAAGCAGGAGGATTGAGAATTTGAGTCTACCTGGATGTATCACCCGGTGAATTCAATGCCAGCATGTTTGATTTAGGGATACCCTGTTTCAAAATGAAAAACCAGAGGAACACTGTCGCATGCATGCGCGCACACACACATCAAACAAACACCACTCCCAACAAAAGATTAAAAAAAAAAGGAAAGGACAAAACAAAACCTAGATACAGCCGAGCTGTGGCTCAGGAGTCGAGTATTTATTTGCCTAGCTCGGGCCAGGACCCGAATTCAGCCCTTAGTATCAGAAAAACAAGCAAGCAAGCCTGAAAGGTGCTAATTACGTGACCATGTGATTTAATAGCCACAACAGAAATACCCATGTCACCTTCTTCTCAGCCAAGCAGAGCTTTGTGGCATCCCACAGACCCATTAGCTATTTCTACTTTCCGCCCCCACTTCCTCGTGGTGACACCATCCTTTCTTTTTACAGTTTTGTCACCCAGATATGCAGCCTCCAATGTAAGTTTTGCTTTCTTGGCTACCATCATGTATTAAACCACTCTGGTATGCCTGATACTTGTTTCTAGTATTTTACTATTGAGTACACTTGCAAACTGAGACCTAGGATTGTATCATTTTCAAGCAGAGAGCAAAGTAGAGAAGGAATGCTCTAATAAATATCACGGAGCTGCACGAAGCAACAACGGTCAATTGTTTCACCTTTTTCTTTTCTTGTACTGTGGGGACTAAATCAATCATTTACTACTGAGGTACATCCCCATCGCAATGGAACACCGGAGCTCAAACTTGGGTCTCTAGGTTTGTGCTCAGGCACCTTACCTGCTGAGCCATCTTGCCGCCCATGGCACTTAAGATCTTTCCGCCCCTACCTCCCAAATGCCATGACTACCACTGTGTACTACTATGCTTGACTTTCAGGGCAAGTCTTTTTTTTTTTTTTTATTCGATTGTGCGCGTGTATGTGCGTGCGTGCGTGCATGTATGTGTGTGTAGAACCACGGACGAATTCGGGAACCACCATGGACGCCTCCTCCTTGTTTACTTTGCCCGGGGACTCACAGGCTCCGCCCTACCAGGACCAGAAACGCAGGCCGCCCCCGCTTCCGCCCGGCATCTATACGTGGGGTCTAGGATCCGAACTCAGGACCTTCCGCCTGCAAGGCAGAGGCTTAACCCCTGAGCCACCTCTCCAGCCCAGGGCAAGTCTTTTCAACCAGAGGCACACATTGGAGTCTTGGTAGGGGCCTTTGCCAGACACATAGATTCCAGCTCAATTGCTAGAGATTCTGAACCATCAGCCTGGCGTGCAGATGGGAATGTACAGGGGAGCCGTTGTTTTGAGACAGGGCATTTGACCATTGTTGCAGTCGCCTGCATGGCTGCTGAGAAATGGCCATCAAATGGCTTAAAGGAACAAGGGTTTATTCTCTCTTACGATTCCTGGTTACAGTTCTCAGTCCAGCTTGACAGGAGAGCACACACCAACACGTAGGCCGAGGGAACTGGCCACACCATCACCACATAATGGCTGAGAGAGGGACGATCCTTACTTGCCAGACCAGCATGTCTGGCTAAGTGTACAAAAGGATGCCAACTTTCTCAACCAGCTCTCTGTGATGTATCCAGGGCCTAATCCCATCCACCATAGGCTGGGCCTTCCCCATCAGCTAGATAATCTCCTGTAGGTTTGCTCTGGGCTTGACTCAGCCATCAACTCTACAACTGTGCCCAGAGCTCAAACCCTCAACTGTCTTAAGTTGACACCTGTGCTTAACTATGACAACCATATAAGCTCTAGGTGGCCTGGAACTCCCTATGTAATCAAGTCAGTCTTGACCTTGTGACAATCTTCCCTCCTCAGCCTCCTGGCTGCTGGGATGATAGGTGATTACCACCCTGTTCTACCCAATGTGTAGTTTGGAAACACGCCTTTTTATGATACAGACATGAGTTTCCTGATGAGGAAGTAGGAAGTAGCAAGAGTGGTGGGCTTTTCCAAGGAAGAAGCAGGGTCTCCGGTGGATCTCAAAGGCAGGAGTAATCTTCCTTCATCAGCAATCCAAAGGATTTGACCCCAAATTCTCTCTCTAAAGACTCAGCAGCCAGATTGCAGCCAGCAACCACACTGACCGAAAGGTGGTGTCCAGTGCTTTAGATAGATCCAGACAGGCTCTGATTGGCTGGGACTGGTAGGCAAATGAGGTGATTATAAGAACTAACCAGGGGAGAGTCTACCTAGGCAGGAAGGGAACAAGAACCCACCCAAAGTGTTCCCAGTTAGGTCAAGGGCTCCATATTCCTTGCCACCATGACAGAAGTACGGAGTCAGGCACTTGGTTTGCCCATAGGGGTGGTGTGTGTGTGTGTGTGTGTGTGTGTGTGTGTGTGTGTGTGTGTGTGTTTGAGCCCTAGCTACTGCCTTGAAGTTCTGATTATCTTTGTGTTTCCAGGTTTTCTTTTTTTTTTAAATTTTTATTATTATTATTATTATTTATTCAACTGTGTGCATATGCGTATGTGCACGCGCGCGTGTGTCTGTGTGTGTGTCTGTGTGTGTCTGTGGGTATGTGTGTGTGTATGTATGTGTGCGTAGAACCAGGACGAATTCGCGAACCACATGGACCGCCTCCTCTCTGTTTACTCTGCCCGGGGACTCACAGGCCTCCGCCCTACCTGACGAGAGAACACGAGGCCGCCCCGCTTCCGCCCCGGCGTCTATATGTGGGTCTAGGATCGGAACTCAGGACCTTCCGCCTGCAAGGCAGAGGCTTAACCCCTGAGCCAGCTCTCCAGCCCCAATGTTCCCAGGTTTTCAATCCCCTCCTCCGGCCTCTGGTTCTGATTGCATGGTTCTGAGTTCTTGTCTGTTCCCACCTGCCATTCCAGTTTCAGTCAGGGCAACCTCTTTATGGGTATCCTATAAAAACCTTTCAATCCCCTCACACATCTCAATCACATAGGCACAAATACACACACACACTCCTATACACACGTGGACACACATACACACTCGCATATACAAACCCACGCGTACATGAAGATGGAGTGTTGAGACAAAGAAACATCCTTTATTTTCCTAAGGGTCAGCCTTTGATCAAGCTACTCCCAGTAATTATGTCCTCTGGATTTGGAGTAGAGTGACAAGTATTTTGGCCATTAGATTCCAATAATGGTAGCAGCCAGACTTAGAAAAAGAAATAAAAAGGTGGTGTTTCTTTGGTGCATGGTTCCCACAGTTGAAAACCATGTATAAAGCTGGTGTGAAGCGGGAGGATCAGGAGATCAAGGGCACCTCAGCTACACAGTTTCAGGTTATCCTGGGGTAAGCCAAACTTTGTCCCAATAAAAATATAACAACAACGACGACAATAAAAAAACAATGAACGAGATGGCTCAGTGGATAAAGACAGGCAAGTCTAGTGACCTGAATTCAATTCCCAGAGCCCACATGGTGGAAGGAGAGCACTGACATTTGAAAATTCCTTTAGTTTACAACACACACACACACACACACACACACACACACACACATATGAGTCATGAATGCCTTATTCTCTTTCTCTCTCATTAAAAAGCCCATGTACATTTTGCTGTTGTATAGTGTTAGGTCGTTGTTGACTAGATCCACTTAATTGACAGTATTGCTCAGTTCTTCCATATCCTTGAGAGTTTCCATCTTCTTATTCTGTCAATTACAGTTGTCTGTTGGTATCTCAGGGATTGGGATGCCAAATTCATAGATACTAGAGTCCCCTATATAAAGTGAGATAGCTTTGCATAGAGCTTTAACTCATCTCTAAATGACTTACGTTTCCCAAAGCACTGTAACTGCTATGTAGATAGTTGCTACACTATCATGTTTAAGAGAAAAAATGACAAGGAATAAAGACTCTTCATGATGTTCATACGGACTCAACCATCATGGGTTTTATCAGCTTTTTAAAAATCTCTCAGTGCCTGGTGTCTTGTGCATGTTAGGGAAGCACTAGTCCACTGAGATGCATCCTCAAGTCTCTAATGAGTTTTTGACTCTATCTTATTATACAGAAATTTTACCATGGTTGATCTAGGCATTGTGGTTCTGTTTCATAACCCATCACTGTGATAAATACCTGACCTAAATAATTTAGGGGAACAAGGGAAGTGTATTCCAGGTCACAGTTGATTACGGCAGGAGAAGTCACACCAGCATCTGAAGCTGAAGGAACCGGTCACGTCACAGTGACAGCAGGAGCAGAGGGCAAGGGCCAAGGCTGGGCACTTGCTTGCCTATCTGCCCATGCTCAGCTCTCTTTCTTCCCTTTTTTTTACATGACAATGTGTCAAATTTTATTTTCATTCAGTTAAAGTCATTTAAAATTTGCATAGGGCTGGAGAGATGACTCAGAGGTTAAGACCCTGTCTTGAAGGCAGAAGGTCCTGAGTTCAGATTCCAGGTCCCACATAAAAAATTGCCAAGTGAAAATAGCTCCTCCCCTGGTGGGCAGAGTCTGGGAAAGCCCAGAGTGAAGCAAGAAGGAGGTAGAAACCATCCAGGATGATTCCTGAAGTCACTCTTGGTCTCCACAAGGACACACAGTGCTCTCTCTCTCTCTCTTTCTCTTTCTCTCTCATTCTCTCTCTCACACACACATACAAAATAAGTATTTTAAAAATCACATTATGATTTCCTTATTGTTTGTGGGTTAGACATATTGCTTAATTTATAAACATTTGTTTCTAGAAAACTTTCAGTACTGATATTTAGCTCTCTTGCATTGTAGGATTTTAGTATGTAGAGGTTTTCAGCTTGCTTTTTTTATACTAGGAATGGTGCCATCCACAATGGGCAGATTTTCCCACCTCCACAAAGCAATTGCCCAATCACCAGCCTTAATCTAAAGGATCCCTGTCTGTTGTACCCAGAATCCTACATCCTAGGTGTCAGTCAGACAATTAGTACTAACCATGGAACTTTCTAGTGCTGAGCTACACTGTAGTAGTCCCTAATCCCTCTCTAAAGTCTTTTTGAATAATCCCAACATCTGAAGCCTAGGGATATAGTTTAGTTGGTAGAGTGCTTGCGTAGCATGCACAAAGGCCTTGATTTGATCCCCAGAGCCACATAAAACTGGATATTACCATATGCATGGTATATTTCATAGTACATCCACAGTCATTTCAGCACCTGGAATGTGGAAGAAGGTGGGGGCCAGCCTGTGCTAATGGAAGACCCTGTCTGAAAAAAAGGGAAAGAGCCTTGGGAGATGGCGCAGTAGGTAAAGTGTTTGCTAAGTAAAAATGTCAGGTAGGTGTGGCAGTCTACCTGTAATCCAGTCTTGATAGGTGGAAACTGGGACTCCCTAGAGGAAGTTGGCTGGCCAGACTAGTTCTATTGCTAAACTCTGCATTTGATTAGAGATCCTGTTTCAAACAATAAAGGTAGATTTTTTTTATATCAGCTTTGAACCTCCACACACACGTGCACACATGTATACCTGCCCGCAGACATCTGAACATGTATACACACATGCATGTACACATCCCTCCACAGACACATGAAAATGGAAGAAGAAAAACAAAAACAAGAGAAAAAAAAAAGAATGCCAACAAAGTGAGTCACCTCGGACTTGCATCTGTTGTCTCCTCCTGTGCAAATGTTGAGATTTTCCTGGTTCGCACTGAACCAGAACTTTTGGATCATATCCTGAGCATTCTGCATCTTGGTGAAATCCTGCAGACAATGCGAATCTCGCTTGTTTCTCCAATTAGCAGGGAGTTGTTTGCGTTAAGTTCAGGCCACGAGCACGCCATCCTCTGCAGGCCCTGGTTCCACCATTCAGTTTTCAAGCAGTGCTGCCTAGGGCCATACCATATATCTGCCACCCAGGGGTCAGTGCAAGATCTGGACAATGGTGTCCTCCGTAGTTCAGTTGTCAAAATCTTTGGAGTTGGAACTGTGTTTTGGAGCTTGGGGATAATTCAAGAAGCTTGGGAGTGGGGTAATTGTAGAACTTCATGCATAACTGTTTGCAGTTCCTTCTTCAAGATGCTTTGGAACTCTATGCAATCACTCTACACGCTCTGTTTCCAAAATGCTTCACTCCTGTTGCAGCAGCTAGAGATCTTGGACCTGAGGTTCCCTGCTCTGTAATTCCTGTGTCAAAATCCAGCCACAGAAAGCCCGCGCAGAAGGAAGAAAACGAGAGCGGTGAGACTTTCCGCCACGCTCTTCTTAGGCAATTTTAGAGCAGCCACGCTGGGATGTCTCTCAAGGGGTTTGAAAATCATCCCCAGGGCTGGGATTACCCTGGAAGAACACACCCTATTTTAATTCTCCACAAGGATAAGGTGGCCTATTTCCCCCCAGCCCTTTGTTCATGAAAAGATACGGAGATTAGTTCTCCATTGTAGATAAGCCCTACTACAGTTCCAGCACAAGATCAACTGGGTTTGTCCCCAATATGAACAGACCAATGGGATGTAGAGGACCAAAAGCTCCAATCAGGTCTGCAGAAACTGGCGCTAACCAATGAGGAAAAGCCTGTAAATAATCCTGACTTGGCAGCCATCTTTGGCTCCACTTCTGGAGTCTGTGTGTCCTGGCTCCCTTGCTCCTCACGGATTCCATGGGATGGGGTCTTCTCTGACTGCTAGAAGCCCCTTCTCATGTGTTAGATCAGCAAGAGTATGTTTATCTTGAAGCTTTTGTGGTCCTCACCTGCACACAAGCCTAGGATTTGAACTTATTGTGGGCCAGGCGATAAGCAGCAAACCCGGCGCCACAAAGCAAATCCATCGGAGCAGAGCAAACCCAGGGAGCCCGTGGTTGGAGCGGTTCAGGCTTCAGCGTATCCCCCTGCCTGCAGGGTGCCAGCTAATGCTTGGGTCCTTGGGTAAGCGACCCCATGGATTTCCTTGTCTCTGCTTTGCTTTCTCGGTCTCTTTCTCTTTCCGTTTTTATCGGTCTTGGTCTTTCTTGCTATCTGTCTCTGTCTTGCTTGTAAGATTGGGGGTAGGGGAGAAATGGAGAGACTCAGAAATACATGTTTATGACAGCTGAGGGAGGTCACTGCTGCCCTTTTGTAAAACCTCCATTGGAGCCGGTGGTCATTTCGTGAAGATCTCACTTCTGGTCTTTGCTGCCCCACTTCCTAGGAAGTCTGGGGCACTTCTTAGCAATGTCTGAGACTCTAAAAGAGTGGGAATCCACACAGGGTATCCCTTCTGCTCTCCAGGTCCTCAAGTCAGGTCCCTCCTCCTGCTAGGCCACCATGGCCCATCTGCTCTGTCCTCTCTGACCTTAAGTCTCTCTTCTGTTCTAATGCTCTCCTACTTCAAGGATAAACTATAGCTCCCTTAGTCACCACGCCGTAATGCTAGAGAGATAGTTCCTTCCTTCCTCCTTCCTTCCGGAAGTAAGGAAGGCAAGGAAGGAAGGAAGGCAGGACGGAAGGACGGAATTGACGGACAGAAAGGAAGCATGAAAGCGAGGAACAAGGTCGAGGGATGTGCGTGCGTGGCGTTGCGGTATTTTTCGGGGGGCGGAGGGATGCTTTAGTTTCTGTCTGTCTGTCTTTCTGTTTTCGCTCTAAGACTCCTAAGTCAGAGAGCGGCTCTCG
>JALPQD010000931.1:0-106346 GCA_023101885.1 Typhlomys cinereus | reverse complement strand
TCCTCCAGGGAGCTGCCGGGGGTGTGGCTCAGCAGTAGCCCCACAGGCCTAACAGAACCCCTGGTCCAGTCACCTTACCACGCCCACTAAGGCCATTTTAACCCCCCTCTGTCATCTTGGCGATCCTAAAGCGGCTCTGCCTCTCTGGCTGCCCTGTTGCCCGCCTTCCCACCCCAGCGTGCTGAATGACATTTTTTTCCTGTGATTTTTCAGTTCTGCTCATCAGATTTGCTCCTTGAGGGAGAGACCCCTGTTTCCTTATCTCTCCATTAATGTGCAGTCAGTAGGTGCTCCATCCTTGCAGGTCTTCTGTGAGTACTTCAAGGAGCTGGAGGAGGAGAGCATCCGGGACAACTTCGTCATCGTGTACGAGCTGCTGGACGAGCTCATGGACTTCGGCTTCCCGCAGACCACGGACAGCAAGATCCTTCAGGAGTGAGTGGGCGTCCCCCAGGATGGCTCTGATGCGTGTTCTGTGGGGAGGGAATGGAACTCTGGGAAACCCTCGGAGGCGTTCCCCATCTAGCTGCTCACCCCCTCTCCTGCCTGCCCTTCCCACCAGGTACATCACACAGCAGGGCAACAAGCTGGAGACAGGCAAGTCGCGGGTGCCACCCACGGTCACCAACGCTGTGTCGTGGCGCTCAGAGGGGCTCAAGTATAAGAAGAACGAGGTCTTTATTGACGTCATCGAGTCTGTCAACCTCCTGGTGAGCCCATCCCTGCAGCCCATCCCTGCCTCGGCCTGGGGGGCAGGAGAAGGGGGTCCTGTATCCATGCATCACCCCCCCACACACACATACACCCGGATGTGTCTCCCCCCACAGGTCAACGCCAACGGCAGCGTCCTGCTCAGCGAGATCGTGGGCAGCATCAAGCTCAAGGTGTTTCTGTCCGGGATGCCGGAGCTGCGCCTGGGGCTCAACGATCGCGTGCTCTTTGAGCTTACTGGCCGTAAGAACTGGGGGGACCCCTTTCCCAGAGCTGGGCAAGGGAGCTGGGGGACCTTGGAGCTTAGCGGGAATCCTGGAGCCCAGGCCAGTTCCCAACAGGTGCTCGCCGCCCCCTGCTGGTCCCCGCCAGTATTGCAACGACAGAAAGCTCACCTAGCCAATGAGCCTAAAATATTTGACTTATTTGCTTGGGAAAAAGAAAGACAGATCAAGATGCACAGGTAGAGATCAGGGGGCAACTTACCGAAGTCACTTCTCTCCTTCCACCATGTGGGCTTTTGGGGTTCAAACTCAGGTCTCCAGGTTTGCACGCAGGCATCTGACCCTCTGAGCCATCCTGCTGGCCCTTTATCAACAACATCTGTAAAAGCGAACAGATCTACAGGCATCGGCCAGGCCTGTAATCTCGGTCCTTGGGACCCTGTAACAGAGCGAGTTCATGGGCAGCCTGGACCGCATGGCCGGGAGGCAGCCACAGGCACATCCAGTTCCAGGGGCACCTAGCCAGCCAGACTGGGCTGATCCAGAGCCGCAGGCCAATGGAGAGACTGGGTCTGGCCCCCAAAAATCAAGGGATGGCACCCAAGGTTGTCCTGTGACACACTCACAAACATACATGTTCACACTCATATGCATGCACGTGGACATGCAGGCCAATGCACACACGTACACATTCACATATATGCTCACACACACATGTTCACACATGGATATACACATGCACACATATGCACACGTACACACCCATACACGCATATACTTGCACACATGCACCTGCACAGAAGCATACATGTGCACACACATGTGGACATGTTCACATGCACAAGCACGCAGATGAACACACACAAGCACATGAGCACACACATGTACATCATGCACACAGAAAAGAAAAAAACAAACAAGAACTAAGCTGGATGCAGGTCAGGTGTTTAAGGCCAGTCTGGGCTACTTAAGGAGTTCAAGGCCAACCTGAGATACACCAGCCCCTGTCTGAACAACAAAATTAAACCAGGGCGGGGGGGACAACTCAGTGGGTACAAGTGTTGTCTGTGGATAAGTGGAGACCTGAATTCGAATCCCTGGAGCCCGTGTAAAAACTGGACTCACAGTATGTGTATCTGCACTGCTAGGATGGTTATGGGAAGATGGGAGGAGATGGGAGGCAGAGAGGGGTGGATCCCCAGAGGCCACAGGCAGGCCCACCAGCTATCTGCAGCAGGAAACCAGCAGAGACCCCCAGCCAAACAGGGCAGGAGGCCAGGACCAGCACCCAACATTGTATTCTGACCTTCACACATCTGCGGGCATGTGCACACACACACACACACACACATATATATGCATCACACACATTAGACACAGATTGGACACATACAAACACCAAAACAAACCAACAAGAGAAATATTAAAACCCTAAGGGCCTGCGAGATGGCCCAGCGAGTACAGGGGCTTGCCGCCGAGTCTGCAGACCCGAGTTTGATCCCTGGAATGCACATGGGAGAAGGACAGAGCCAACTCCCGCAAGTTGTCCTGCGACCTCTTCACACATGCTGTGGCATGTGCGTGCCCACTTGCCTACACACACATAGATGGTTAAACCTGAGCAGTTTCAAACAATACTGCCAATGAAATGAAATGGAAACACCAAGCCCCGCCTGGCAGCTGGGTGCTCTGGGTGCCAGTCTCTGCTCTTCCCCTATCTGCTCGCTAGGCCTGGGTTCCCATATCCGCAGGGTGGTGTGGAACCCTGTGGCTGGCATGGAGGTCCCTGTGCCCCATCAGCACCCAGGGTCACACTGTGCGCCGGACACTGAGTTTCAGGCAGCAAGAACAAGTCGGTGGAGCTGGAAGATGTGAAATTCCACCAGTGCGTGCGGCTGTCACGCTTCGACAACGACCGCACCATCTCCTTCATCCCGCCCGACGGCGACTTCGAACTCATGTCCTACCGCCTGAGCACCCAGGTGAGCTGGGGTGGCGTCCATGGGGCAGTGGCTCCCCCGGGGCTGAGCACAGAGTCTGTGAGAGCTCCCTTCCTTCTCTGCGCAGGTCAAGCCTCTCATCTGGATTGAGTCCGTCATCGAGAAGTTCTCGCACAGCCGCGTGGAGATCATGGTGAAGGTGGGTCATGGGGGCGGGGTGGTGACTCATAGCCCCTCATCGGAGAGACCCTTTGTCCTGTCCCCACCTTCCTCCTGGTCCACACTGCCTTCCTCAAGGCTGGGCTTCCGGCTTCCTGCGTGTGCTTTTTGTTCCCTGGTTTGTATTTTTATTTATTTATTATTTATTCAATTGTGTGTGTGTGCGCGTGTGTATGTATGTGTGTGTATGTATGTGTGTGTGTGTAGAACCACGGACAAATTCGGGAACCACCATGGATGCCTCCACCTCCTCCTCCTTTACTCTGCCCCGGGATTCACAGGCTCCGCCCTACCAGGACCAGAAACGCAGGCCGTCCCCGCTTCCGCCTGGCATCTATTCGTGGGGTCTAGGATCCAAACTCGGGACCTTCTGCCTGCAAGGCAGAGGTTTAACCCCTGAGCCACCTCTCCAGCCCCGTTTTTATTTATTTTTGATAGTTTTATTGGGTTTTCCCCCTGAGGGTGTGTGTGTGTGTGTTTGTCTGTGTGTATGTGTGTGTGTGAGTGTGTTGTGATTGTCAGGGCAGAGTGTGCCTGTGGAGGCCCAAGGGTGACTTTGAGAATCATCCTGGATTGTTTCTACCTCCTTTTTGTTTTGCTCTGGTTTTCCAGGCTCCACCTACCAGGGCCAGAAGTACAGGTGCCACCTTTTCCACCTGGTATTTTTTTACGGGGACCTGAGATCCAAACTTAGGACATTCTGCTTGCGAGGCAGAGTCTTAACCCCTGAGCCATCTCTCCAGCCCCTGGAATCCTAAAGCTGACATCCCCAATTGTCCTCTATCGCTCTTCTACCTTACTGGTGTGAGGCTGGGTCTCTCATTAAACGCAGAGCATGCCACAAGGGCTAGCTTTGCTTGCTCTCGGGATTCTAGAGCTGGAATGACATCATCATGCAGGCCGGACCTTTTTTTTGGGGGGGGGGTGGAATATGGGGATTCGAACTCGGCCCTTTTGCTTGCTTGTCAAGCACTCTAACTGCTAAGCAATCTCCCAAGACTTCTTTACTGTCAAACATGGTGCTGGGTACCTTGAATAACTGTCATCCCAGCACCCAGGAGGTGGAGGCAGGAGGGCCAGAAGTTCTAGGTCATCCTTGGCTACACAAGGAGTCTGAGGCCAGTCTGGGCTACATGAGACCCCTCTTCATGCTCTCCCAACAGGCCAAGGGACAGTTTAAGAAGCAGTCGGTGGCCAACGGAGTGGAAATATCAGTGCCGGTGCCCAGCGATGCTGACTCCCCTCGCTTCAAGACCAGTGTGGGCAGTGCCAAGTATGTGCCCGAGAAGAATGTCGTCATTTGGAGTATTAAGTCTTTCCCTGTGAGTCCCCGGGGTCCCTAGGTGGGAGGGACCTGGGAAGGAAGAAGAGCAGGCATATATGCTATACACATGGGTGGAGGTCAGAGGACAACTTATCAGAAGTCAACTTCTGTCTTTCCACTATGTGGGCTTCTAGGGATTGAATTCAGGTCACCAGGTTTGGGAGCAGGCATCCTTACCCACCGAGCCATCTTGTAGACCCACTTTTTTAAACATTTTGAGGCAGGGCCTCACTAAATTACCCAGGCTGGCTTTGAACTGTCTGTAGCCATCTCACGGCCCCGAGTTGACACTTCTGATCCTCCTGCCTCCACGCTCCTAAACAGGCACATGCAGCCAGGTCCGGTTTATCCAGCTCTAAGGATGGAGCCTAGGGCCTGGTGCCTGGCAGCACTCCACCGAGCTGGCACCCTGCTGCTATTCACCCAAGTGCAGGAAATGGGCCTTGCTTTGGGGGCAGCTGTGAGGATGGACTGAGGGGAGGAGGAGGTGGGGTGGGCGTCTGACTTTCCCACGTGTACCCACAGGGGGGCAAAGAGTACCTGATGCGCGCCCACTTCGGCCTCCCCAGTGTGGAGAAGGAGGAGGTGGAGGGCCGCCCACCCATTGGGGTCAAGTTCGAGATTCCGTACTTCACCGTCTCCGGCATCCAGGTGAGGGTCCCCCCTTTCCTTTCTCACTCATAGCTCGTCTCACTTCCCGCACTCCCTTGGTTTTCAGGCTCTGTGGCCCAGCACGTGCATGCCAGGCAGGTGTTCTACCACTAAGCCACGTTCCCAGCCTCTCATTGGGAGATGCCAGACTGTCACTCTACCGCTGAGCCACGCCCCCAGCCCCTCATTGGGAGATGTCAAGCTGTCACTCTACCCTGAGCCATGCCCCCAGCCCCTCATTGGAAGATGCCAGGCTGTCTCTCTATCTCTGAGCCAAGCCCCCAGCTCTTGCCCACCTCTATTCTCTTCCAGGTCCGTTATATGAAGATCATTGAGAAAAGCGGGTACCAGGCCCTGCCCTGGGTTCGCTACATCACCCAGAGTGGCGGTAAGCAAGCCCAGCTTACCCTAAACAGTGGGCGGCTGAGGGGCGGGACTTCTGGTCGGCACTTCCGGCATGACGGTCAGCCGGCTGCCACTGCCCTCCAGCTCCAGAGCTGTTCTTTCATGCTACTGATGTGATCCTTAGTTGGCGCATCTGTCAGTAGTAACAGTGGCCAGGGCCATAGCGACCCTAAGGTCTGAACGAAACCCAGTCCTTCACTGCTTGGAAATGTGTTTCTGGCTGAGGTTAAGATACCTGTGTTCAAACCCCAGTCTTGAAGCAGGGGGGAGATTATTATTATTCAATAATTTTTGGTGCTGGAGATGGAACTCAGGGCCTATCCTATGCTAAAAAGATGGTATACCCCGACCCACACCCCCAACCCTCCCTGAAAGATTCTAGGCTGGCACTCTGAGCCACGCCCCCAGCTTCTTCCTGGAAGATGCTAGGCAGGGCTGTACCTCTAAGCCATGCTCCCTGCCCCTCCCTGGAAGATTCTGTCACTCTACCTCTGAGCCACGCCCCCAGCCCCTCCTGGAGGATTCTAGCTGTCACTCTACCTCTGAGCCAGCCCCCACCCCCTGCCCTGTAACTCTGAGTCACAGCCCACCCTACTCCCACACATCCTGAGCATTGAGAAATACTCCCAGGGTTGATTATGAGCACTGGGCCTTAGGATAAATTTTAGGGTGTGGGAAGGTCTCTCTTTCATCCATTTTCAGATGGTCCCTACTCATTGTCTCTCCACAGATTATCAACTTCGTACCAGCTAGAGGGGAGAAGAAGTGGGGTTCTATGTGGGGTCGTCTTCCCCCCCAGATCCCAGCTGCAGAGTGTATAGATTGGGAGGGGAGGTGGTGGTGTGTATTTGTCTGTCTGTGTATGTATGTGTGTCTGTGTGTGTTGAACGAGGGTGGACGGATCACCATACTGCACCCAGTTCTCTTCTCCCCCAAGACCATCATGGATGGTTCTCTTCCTCACTCTTGGGACTTCCTCCCTCCCCCACGCACATTTTATATGAAAAATATCCCAGGGTCTTAAGGTTCCCACACACACACAAGTGCCTTCTTGCAGTGACCTGCCTTATGGGGGACTGGGGACCCCCTCCTTCTTAGCTGCTGAGCCCAGAGGCGCTGCCTGGCACACCTCTGAGTTTTATTTAAGGTGTCATTAAAATGGATCTAATCGCTGTGAATGTACTTCTTGTTTGCGGAATGTCACAGGAGTGTCCCTGTTCTGCTGGGCTGGGCATGCTCACTGGACACGCTTCCCTCCACTCCGCCCTCAACCTAGGCGGGGACAGTTATTTGTAACTGGTTCCCGGTTCCCTCTCGGCTTCACTCGTTTAGTTCCCCTCTCCGGCCGCCAGACGGCGCTGTCGGGTCGAAATCCGTATGCTGACAAAGTCCATTTTCAATTTCGTGGCAAGGTCTGGTTTGCCGAGACAGCATACCTGCCTACCTACCTGCCTTCCCGTCTTCCCCCACCCCCTTTTCCATGCCACCGCAGGACCTTTATATAGAAGCTGTGCCCCTCCACCTGGTGTGACCCTCCAGTTATCTCTCACTCCTCATTTTTAAATCTCAAATCAAAGGATGTCTCCCTTGTAATCCTTGTAAACTCCCTATAGTTCCGTTTTCTGTGATTTCATTTTGTCTTGAGACAGTCTGGCTAGCTGGAACTTGCTATATAGATCAGGCTGCCCTAAAATTTGCAGTAAAAAAATTTGCCTCTGTCTCCCAAGTGCTGGGAATTCTAGGCACGAAGAACGAAGCCTGGTGTGCACTTCTCTTTTTTGTTTTTATTCTTGAAGCAAGATCTCGTGGATCACAGATTGTCACAGATTGGCCTTAAACTTGCCATGTATCTGAGGATGTGTGTGTGTGTGTGTGTGTGTGCCCCTTTGGAGGACCAAGGGGGGGCACCAAGAAGCATCTTAGATAGCTTCTACCTCTTTATTGCTTTACTCCGGGGTTTCCCAGGCTATGCCTTCCAGGGCTGGTGCTGCCATTTCCATTCTACTTTTTAAGTGGAATCTGGGATCTGGACTCATGACCTTCTGCTTTCAAGGCAGAGTCTTAATCTCTAAGGCATTTTTCCAGCCTTCATATATTTTGAAAGAAGGAAGAAAGAAAAGGACAGGCATATGTGTCTCAGGTTACTTGTGGAGGTCAAAGGACAACTTCAGAAGTCGGTTCTGTCCTTCCACCATGTAGGCTCCAGGGATCCAACTCAGGTTGCCATGCTTGGCCCAGACACCTTGCGCCAGTCTTCACTCTTGCAGCCCTCATGATTGGAACATGGAA
Organism: Typhlomys cinereus; assembly: GCA_023101885.1. Lineage (NCBI taxonomy): Eukaryota > Metazoa > Chordata > Mammalia > Rodentia > Platacanthomyidae > Typhlomys > Typhlomys cinereus. The sequence continues at coordinate 98,583 of JALPQD010000931.1, read as the reverse complement.
TCTGAACTCAGGTCCTTTTGCTTGTGAGCCGAAGGCTTAACTCCTGAGCCTTCTTGCCAGCTCCTATCCACCCCCTTTTTTTCTTTATGTGGTCCTGAGGGCTGTCCAAACATTAAGCTGCGGGGTGGAGGATTCGAGTTCAAGGTCATGCTCAGGAACACAGCAAGCTCCAGGTCAGCCTGGGTTTCATGAAATTATCTCAAAATGAATAAACTCAGCCTCGTGTAATAGTGCGTGCCTGTAATTCTTGGAATAGAGACGCAGGAGAAACAGGAGCTATATAGTGAGTTTGATGCCAGTCTTAGGCTACACGATGCCTAGTTTCCCCAAACAAAATTTTTATTAGAATGCGTGCTCTAGAACATCCGGGACTGTTCCTTTAAGATAACTATTAATAAAATGCTTCTAGAAAAAAAATGAAGCGTTCCACCCGGTCCAGGAATTTGGCAGCCCCGTCTCTGTCCTTCCTTTCTTCCCGGTGGCGCTGAGGTTCTGGAGCAAGCCCGGGGGGTCTCTGACCCCTCTCAGCCCTGGGTCAGTTAAACCGGTTCTCTTTCCCGCCCGCCTGCAGCAGGTTTAAAAACCAAAAAAAACCCTGCTGCCACCGCGGCGGGGGCGGGCGCCACTGGTCGCCCGCGCCTCAGCCAATCAGAAGCCTCACCGCATTTGAAACCTCCCCGGCAACGCGCGTTCATTGGTTTCCCCGGGTCATGTGGGCGGGGCTTCGCGAGGTCGGGCGCTGGGCAGCCGACAGCTCCGCTACGGTGTAGCGAGTTTGTAAGAAAACAAAGGCGCGGCGCCGGGGCGCGGCCGGCGGCGCGCTGGCTCCGCCTACCAGCTAGGGACTCGATAGCGGCGCTAGGCAGGCTCAGAGCAAGCCCCGCCCGCGAAGGAGGAGGAGACGGCTCAGGGAGGGTGAGTTGGGGGGAGACCCGGCCCCCCAAGGGGCGGGCGCGGGGCTGGGCCTTGCGGTGTCGCAGGAGGGTTGGGCCGGGTTCCCAGACTTGGCTTGACAGCGGGGAAGAGCCGGCTGCCAGGGTTGGGGGTCTCCCGGGAGCCCCGGACGGACGATCTGCAGCGGGAGGAGTCAATATAGATCCAGCAGTCCCCGGGGTGGCACCTTAGCCGAACCCCAGGTGGGGGGACACCACTGCCAGGTCACCCCTCCATCCCACCCTCCCCCGTCGCCGCCTCCGTCTCCTTTCTCAGAGCAAGGCTATTTGGGATCCAACTTTTTTTTTTTTTTTTTTGCTGGTTCCCCAAATACTGAGCGGGATTTGGGGTTGTTTGGGCGGGTGTCCACAGACCCCCGGTGTCGACCATGCTGCTGGAAGAAATGCGCGCCGGTGACCGGCTGAGCGGCGCTGCGGCCCGCGGCGACGTACACGAGGTGCGCCGGCTGCTGTACCGGGAGTTGGTGCACCCCGACGCTCTCAACCGCTTCGGCAAGACCGCGCTGCAGGTGAGGCCTGCCCCCCTCCTTCACCCCCCCCAACCCCGTCCTTTTTCTCATCTCAGTTTGGTGAGCTAGGGATGCGTCCCTCTCCCCCTAGTTTGCACCCCTGTTGATGGGTGAGGTAGGGATGGGGGGAGGGGAGGACTGTGGGCCGGTGCGCTTCGGTGGATGCCAGTCGGTGGGGAACGACTCAGACTTCTTGGGGGCTTTCCCACGGGAGCGCTCCATTTTTTTTTTTTTTTTTCTTGGAAGAGGATCCTCTGGATAAGGTATCTGCTTTTTGCGGGGGAAGATAATGGGGGGTATTCATTCCTGAAGGACAGTGTGGCTTTCTGAGAGCCCCAGTTACAAAAACAGTGTCTGAGATTTATATACCTGGGGGGCATTTTTTTAGGGGTTCTCGCTTTTTGGAGGGCTAACTCATGTATTCGGAGAAGTACCCCTTATACGATTGGAGGGGCATGCCCCTGGAATAAGGCACTGCCAACGCTCCAGATTCCTTTTGAGAGGATGGTCAAAATGGGGGCGGGGGTGAGGGTAGTTTTTAAAATATGGAGACCCATTGTTTAAGATTTTCTCTTGCTGTTCTTGAGGGTGACTCTTGGTTCCTCGAAAGTCCCTTCTCTCTCTCCCTGTCTATCACGCGCTTTATTTTTCCAGTGGTATTTTTTTCCTTGCTTTTTATCAGTGGTATATATATAAAATATATATAGAGAGAGCGAGAGAGTTCGGGTAGCTTTTTTTTCATTATACTGTTAAGGAGGGAGAGCTCTTACTCTGGAAACCACCAACTCCCCCAATTCTCTAGAGGAGTCTTTCTTATGACCTGTCTTCCATTGACTTTTTTTTCCTGGATCGTCTCCTCCCTTGGGGGGGGCCTTCCTGACCCTTCTGCCCGTCCCCACCCCCTTCGCCCGCAGGTCATGATGTTCGGGAGCCCAGCCATCGCTCTGGAACTGCTGAAGCAAGGCGCTAGCCCCAACGTTCAGGACGCCTCGGGTACCAGTCCGGTCCACGATGCAGCCCGCACGGGGTTCCTGGACACCCTGAAAGTCCTGATGGAGCATGGCGCTGAAGTCAACGTCCCGGATGGCACGGGAGCACTCCCTATCCACCTGGCCGTGCGAGAGGGTCACAGGGCGGTGGTCCGCTTCCTGGCTGCCGAGTCTGATCTCCGCCACAGGGACGCCCAGGGGCGCACCCCCCTGGAGCTGGCAAGGCAGCAAGGGGCCCAGGACCTCATGGGCATCTTGCAGGGCCACCTGGACCTCATGGGCATCTTGCAGGGCCACCTGGTGATTCCACTCTGACCCAGGGCCGCTGGCTCCCAGCCAAGAGAGTCTCGCTGGGTTCCAAAAAAGGAGGAGGGGGAAAAAAAACTTTCTCTTTTCAATCTTCCGGCCCCCATTTGCAGAAGGGGGCGGAGGAGCATTTTGTGGCTTCTTGGTGTTGATTCCCGTGATTCCCGGAGTGCATGTGTTTGGGGACGATTCTTGTTAGTTTTTCGCAGCCCTTTTGGTGTGTTGGACAGAGAAGGGGTTCCTACAGGCGGCAGCCACCTCAAAAACGGTTCAGTTTCCTCTGTGGCCCAAAGGGCGTTTAAAGTCCAAGCCTCGGCGTGAGGTCATCACCTCCAGGGCTCCGGGAAGCTGGTGACCTTGGTGTGCTGTTCCCAGAGAGCCCTGAAGGGTGGGCGACCTGCCTGGGGCCTGGAGGGGTATGTAGGGAGTGTGGGAGGAAGCTTTTCAGATCCACGGAAAGGATATCCTGAGTTTGTACTTTCTTGGAAGCCTTTGCTCCCCAATCTGTACAGCGTTTTGAACGAGGGGAGAAAGATTGTATTTATTAAGCTTTATGGAAAAAAAATTGTCGTGTGTGATAATTTAATTTAAATGAAGATTTCGGCCCGAGGACAGCACGGGTGGCTCGTGATTTCGGGATCTGTGTTGGGCTTGGGGGGGGGGTCGCGGATCTTGGGTGGCTGGAAGTGGGGGAGAAGAGGGGACACGGGTCATTCCCCGGGCTCCAGGGTGACTGAGCTGGGTGGGGCAGCGGTCTGCGCTGTCGGAACGGAAGGGAGGCAGGAAACCGCGAGAGGCGACAGGGGCCCCCTAGATGTCAGCTGGGTGCCGGGAGCCCGAAGGGTGGGGAAGGTGGGCGGTGGTTGCAGCCTTTCCCCTCCCCCCGCAGGGGTGTGGCGCGTGGGCGTGGCCCGGGATCTTAAAAAAAAAGCGCAAACCGGATGGCGGAAGCGCCTGGGGTGGAGTTAGGCGCACGGTGGCACGCGAGCCTGTCCCTTTAAAAGGGGGCGTGGTTATGTGAAGTAACGCCCTGGGGGCGGTGCCTGCGTGCGCCTGCGCACTGGGCCGCAGGCCGCCATGCCGGGGCCGCGTGAGACGTCGCCGCTGCGGGTAAACGAAGCCTTCGCCGCGCGCTACGGCCGTTACCGCGAGCGCGAGGAGCTGCAACGGCGTGAGTGCGGGCGCGTGCACGGGGATGCGGCGGAAAGCGGGGGTTCCTCTGGTCCCGACCCCATCCCCGCTCTGATCCGGTGCCTCCCATATGCGCCCCGCAGTGAAGGATCGTTACGGGGACCGCGACGGCGGCAGCGACTCCAGCTCCGAGTCGGACTCCAGCGATGAGCGCGTGGTAAGCGACTCCGACCACCCCAAGTCGCCCCGGCGGTTCTCAAGATCCCGCTGCACTGGGCGGGGCGGGGACGCCTTCACCCTGTCCCCTGAGCCCCCTGACCCTCCCTCGGATCCCTGGAGCGACACGCAGCATCCAGTCCCTCATCCCTGGGGGTGACCAAGCCCCCTTACTTTCTGGACATGGCCCCAAGACTTGGATAACAAGGGGATACCCTATAGTTCTCTAAGCGGGCGTCTCTGACACTTTCCCCCCAATCCCGCCGGGCTGTGCTCATGCACAGGAATTGCCAAATCCCCCTTACTTACTGGATGGATCCCCCAGACTTCACTGATACCCCAGCATACACAGAGGCGACCTTACCCTAACCCGCCAGTGCCGTAAGGAAACATTCAAGACTGTCCCCCAGTACATGCACCCCAACTTGGATAGGAGTGGTCATCTTCTCCTAATCCCTTCACACCCTAAATTGGAATCCAAAACCAGCCCTCCAATCCCTTGACTGACAATCCCTTGGGGTGACTGCCCCCCAAACCTCCCTCCGATCCTCTTGCCTGGTTGATGGGTAACACCTGTTTCTTTAATGACTGGCATAGATGCTTTAGGGGGGTCTTCCAGACCCACCCACAAACCTTTGAGTGACAGGCAGCACTCTTACCTTGCCTAAGGATGGCCAAGACCTCCCTACTCCTCTTTTGTCATGCTCAATAGTGCATGACCCCCCAGAAAATCACCTTCCTGCTGTCTCAAACCACGGGTACTCATAATGTCATGTGAACTGATGTTTCCCCTCTCACCCAGCCTCATTGTGCAGCCCCCCCACCTCTCTGTTCTCCCTAATACCCTCACAGCCTTAGGAAACCCATCTCTCATCCCCTGTCTTCCTTAATGCATATCCTTCCCCCCCACCCTCCATTCAGACACCCCCAAAACAGGCTCAGCTCCCTGCCTGCTCCCCCATCTTCTCTGGGTCAGGCCTCCCCTCTACCTGAAGTCCAGACGCCCTGGGCCCCCTGTCCTGCTTCCAGTAAGGCTTCCCTCCCAAGTCACCCCGGCCCCACTTCTTCCCATCCTAGGAGTTTGATCCCCAGCAGGAGCGAGATTTCTACAGGACCCTGTCCTTGCTGAAGAAGAAGGACCCCCGTATTTATCAGAAAGATGCCACCTTCTACCAGAGACTAGGTGTGAGAGCTGGGGGGGGGGCTACGTCCCTGACACCTCAGCAATCCCTGTGGTGTGACTTTCTAGTGAGGTGCTTTCTGTCCCGACAGCCGTGATGAACCCCCAGGAGGGTGGCGCCTAGAATCCCAGAACTGAGCTGGCAAGCTACATGGTGGGAGCCTATCTCAGAACAGAAGGGGTTGGGGGGGCTGGCTCAGGCGGTAAGGGTCTGCCTCCCAAGCAGCAGGACCTGCGTTCAAATCTCAGATTCCACGTGAAAACCCCACTGGGCAGAAATGGCAGTGGTCCACACCTCCAGCCTTGGAAGGCAGAGCCTGGGAAACCCCAGAGTGAAGCTAAAAGGAAGTAGTGCAACCCAGGGTCATTCCTGATGTTACCCTTGGGCACAGGCTCCCGTATTCCAGTGCCCTCTGGTGCACACATGCATGTAGACAAAACAAAACAAAAACAATCAGGACAACAAGAGGAGGAGGAGGTGGGGAAGAGCAGGGCGGGTGGCTGGGGAGATAGATGGCTCCCTCAGTGAAGATCTTGCCAAGCATCATGAGGGTCCCATCCCCAGAGCCCTTGTTAAATAAAGCCAGGCGTGGAGGTGGGAAGACAGGAAGTAGGGGTTGCTACCCTTCCAGCCTAGCATAATTGGAAAGTTCCAGGCCAAGGGAGCAACCCTGCTTGAAAAAACATGGCGGTCACCACTGGAGGCACCACGTGCCAGGCTGATCTCTGTGCCAACACACATGCAGGCATGTGTGCACATGCACGCGCGCGCACACACACACGCACACACACGTACACACACGCACATCCCAGAGGATATCTTTGTCTTATGAACAAATCCCTCATAACCCTCAAATATCCTAAGTACACTACATTTTTTTCTTGCATGTGGGTGTGTGTTTCCACATGGGCAAGTGTATATACTGGAATGTACTTGATTGTGTGTGTGTGTGTGTGTGTGTGTGTGTGTGTGTAGGCCCAAGGGTGACATCGGGAATCCTCCTCCATCACTCTTCCACCTCATTTCTGTGAGTCTGAGTCTCTCATGAAACCCAGAGCAGCCACAAGGGCTCATCTGGCAGCCAGCTTGCCCTGGGGTTTCCCAGGCTCCACCTTCCATGGCTAGAATGACAGGTGGGCCCACACACCCGATTTGAGCTCAGATCCTTTTACTTGGGAGGCGATGACTTTAACCATGGAGCTATTTCCTGGGTTCACTTTTTTTTTTTTTTTTGACATCAGCTCCCATGTAGCCAGGCTGGCCTCGAACTTGCCATGTAGCTAGTAATAACCTTCAACTCCTGATCTTCCCGCCTCTGCCTCCCCTCCTGAATGTTGGGATGACTGACGTGTACCACCACACCCACATCATGGGGTGCTGGGCAGGGAACCAGGGGCTCCTGCGTGCTAGGCCAGTGCTCTGCCCACTGAGCTGGGGCCTGAGCTAAAGATTTTGCTTGGATGGTGGTTGTGCCTCATGTCTTTTGTTTTGATTTTTATGTGTATGTTCAGGAAAAAAAAAAAAAAGAACAGTAGCAAAAAATACACAATGTTTTAAACCTGGAAGTGGTAAGTCAAGGATTCAAAACTTTTCATGTATATGTGTATGGGTGCATTTGAGTGTGTGTGTGTGTATATATAAGAAGCCATCTGAATTGTGTGTCTGTGGAGGCCCAAGGGTGATATCAGGAACCACCCTGTATTGCCCTCCCTCCTCATTGCTTTGCTCTGGGGTTTCCCAAACTCCACCTTGCTGGGCTAGAAGTGCAGGCGGCTGCTGTTTCCACCTGGCATTTTAAACTGGGGATCTGAACTCAGGTCCCTCTGCTTGTGAGGCTGCTTTAGCCACTCAGTCTTCCCCAGGCTGGATTTAAGCTCCTGTCTGCCGGCTGGCCCTGCCCCCTGGGAGACCGTTGGGGAGGGAGGGGAAGGGGAAGCTGTGGGTGAGCACAGGTGTCTTCTCACGGTCCCCAGCGTCATCATCATCCTCGGAGAGCGAGGAGGAGCCAGCAGCCTTGAAGAAACAGAAGAAAGTGCTGCCCATGTACCTGAAGGATTACGAGAGGAAGGTCATTTTGGAGAAGGGAGGGTAAGGACCCCACCTGTGGCCACCCCTCAGCCCGCTCAAGTGACACATAGACAGAGGGAGTTCCCTGGGCTGAGCCTCAGAGACCCCCAACCCCACCAAGAGTTCACATACTCAGAAGCATCCTTGGGGAGGGGATGGCTCAGTGGGTAAGAGCACTTACTGTGAAAGCCAGAGGACCTGAGTTCAAATCCCCGGCAGTGTTGTAAAAGCTGTATACGCCTGTCACCCCAGCATTGGGGAATGGGAGACAGGCACACCTGAGGAGCTCGCTGCACAGACAGTCCAGCAGAAACCGTGAGCAAGGTTCCTTATATCAAAAAGTGAGGTAGAGGGACTGGTGATAAGGCTCAGGAGGTCAGGCGCCTGTTCACAAACCTGAAGACCTGAGTTTGATCCCCGGAGCCCGCATGATGAATGGAGAGAACTGATTTCTGAAAGTCGACCTCTGACCTCCACCTGAGCCCATGATGTGCATGTGCCTGCCTCTCTGTCCTCTCAAATAATAACATAGAAAAATACAGTGGAGCGCGATAGAGGAGACATGACAGGGACCTCTGTTTATACACATGTGTGCGCAGAGTAAAGATTTCTGTGTGTGGGGGCTGGAGAGATGGCTCAGAGTAAGTGTCTGCCTCGACAACAAAGGTCCTGAGTTCCAATCCTGCATCTCATGTAAAAGCTCCAGGTGGAAATGACAGCAGCCTGCACTTCTGGCCCTGAAAAGTGTGGAGCCTGTGAAACTCCAGAGCAAAGCAAAGAGGAGACAAAACAGTCCAGGGTGAAGTTATCCTTGGGCCTCCACAGGCACACAGTGCCCTTTAGTACACACACACATACCACGCGCACACGCAAAAAAAAAAAGGTTTCTGTGGGGAAAATAATTTAGCGCTGAAAACCCCAGTGCGAGATCCAGCTGTTGTAAGTCGAGCTATTGTGAATCTGGCCCATGCTTCCTTCACAGCAAGTATGTCGACGAGGAGAACTCGGATGGGGAGACGAGCCGTCGGAGACCGCAGGTGGGCGGGGTGATGCCAGGGGATGGGTACCAAGGGACCCAGGGCTGCCTGAGACCCACATCGCCCCCTCTCCCCGCAGGACCCTTCCTCGCAGAGTTATGTAGAGGAGCAGAAGCGGCTCAAGGAGAGGTGACCCTGGGCGGGGTTAGGGCTGCTGGGGCCCTCTGGTCTGGGCTCCTCCAGAAGAGCTTGGGGTTCAGGCAGGGCCGGCGCCCCCATGTTGAGATTGCTTTTCTGACGCTGCAGCTTCCGAGCCTTAGTGGAGGACAGCGAGGAGGAGGAAGAGGACGGCACGGGTGGCTCCGGGCTGCTGCGGAAACATGTGCGCACCAGGGAGGAAGAGGTAGGTGCCGGGCCGGGTGCCACCCGCGGATGGCCTACAGCTGGGGCCCGTGCCCGCGGAGACCTCAACCCTGACCTTCCCCAGGCCCGGGAGGAAGCCGACTATGTGGAGTGGCTCAAGGGACAGAAGGACATTCAGGACCCAGAGTCCCTGAAGGAACTGGTAGGTCGAGTACTGCTGGCCAGACTATCGACCCCCCATCTCTCAGCCAGAAGCAAGTGCCTCTAGTAGGGGTTGGGGGCGTAGCTCAGTGTTGTGCACCTACCTAGAACCCTCCAATGAGGGCTGGGGGCGTGGCTCAGAGATGGAGCCTCTGCCTGCATCCTGAGGGGAGGGGCCATGGGCGTAACTCAGAGATAGAGTGACAGCTGGACACCCCTAGGGAGGAACTGAGGGCTTGGCTCAAAGAGACTGACAGCCTAGCAGGGAGGGGTTGGGGGCTTGGCTCAGAGGTAATGTTCAAGGTCCCAGGTTCTGATATCAGCACCAAAAATCTAAGCAAAGGCACATATCCCAAAGATGATGGGTCCCCATGGGGGAGGCCAGGACATGTATGGTAGTCCCATGTAACCTCAACTCTGGGGAGGCTGAGGCAGGAAGATTCCAACCAGTTTGAGGCCGGTATGGACCCAGTAACTAGGCCCTGAAAAAAAAATAAAAAAGCAAGCACAGGGCAGCCAAGACGTGAAGGTGAAGGCGCTTGGGTGCTAGCTGCAGTGCCCACGCCCGCCTGGGCAGTGCCCACGCCCGGCTGGGGATTGTCCTCTGACCTGCTCCAAGCTGTGCGTGTGGCTGCTCTTGCTCTACAATAAAGAAGCAGGGCTGGAGAGATGGCTCCAGTCAAGACTCTGCCTCCCTAAAGAAAGTCCTGAGTTCAGATCCCAGGTCCCTCCTAAAGACTCCAGATTGGGCGGGGGGGCTGCACTTTGGGATCTGGTGAGTGGAGCCTGGGAAATCCCAGAGCGAAGCAAGGAGGTAAAAGCAAAACAGGGTGATACCCAAAGTCACCCATGGCCCTCCACAGGGACACACAGCGCCCTCTGATACACACAACACACACACACAAACACCCCAACCAATTTAGTTAATTAACCCATTATAGAAACAGTTGTGGAGTGTGCAAAATCCTAAAAAGAAAATAGCAAAAGTCGAGCTTGTGATAGGGTTGATTCCAGTGGCGCTGGCGACTTCGAGACTCCCTCTGCTCCTCAGTCTATCTGATGAACACTGTGTCCTTGGTGGGCTCCTGGGTCCTGTCACCTCTCTCTAGACACACCTCAAGGAGTACTGGAACAACCCGGACCTGGATGAGGAGGAGCAGTTCCTACGGGATTACATACTCAACAAACGCTACAAGGAGGAGGAAGAGGAGGAAGAGGAGGATGGGGAAGAACGGTGAGCCCCAGCTTGCTTCCAAAGCTCAGACCTGCTCCCAGAGTGCCGGCCAGGCACCCATGGGCAGCACGTGCTGCTTTGCATCTCTAACAGAGGGTGGAAGAAAGAGCCACTGCGACCCCAGGCGACTGTGCTGCGGCCTGTGCCTTGAAGTGCCTTCTAGGGGTACGGGACATGAGTGTGCATGCATGTATGTCACTGTGTGTGTGCATGTGTGTGGTATGCCTGCCACGTATGTGTACGTATGTTGTGTATGCATGTGTGTGGCTCGTGGATACACATGTAGAGACCAGAGGTGGACTTCAAATGTCTTCCTCTGTTATGCTACACTTTTCTTCTTTTCCTTTTTTTAAATTAAATGTGGGTGTGGGTGTGTATGTGAGAATGTGTGTGTGTGTGTGTGTACATGCATGTGTGCGTGTGTACCTGTGGAGGCCGAAGGATGACACTGGGAATCGCCCTGGATTGTTCCACCTTCTTACTGCTTTGCTCTGGGGTTTCCCAGGCTCCGCCCCCCAGGGCTGGAGGCACCGCTGCAGCATGTGAACTGGGGTCCCCTCGCTTATGCGACTACCTTTGCCATCTCCCCAGCTTCCTCATAGGGTTCTTGGAGGCAAAGCAAGTTGTCTGTCTGATACCAGGGGTGGATGGTCCAGCCTGGCCCAGACAGACCCCAAGCCCCATCCCGGCTCACCCCATCCTGTCTCTCAGAGTCCCCGGTCCAGCAGTGCAGCTGTCTGTGGCGGACTCTTCAGACGAAGGAGAGCTGTTCCTGAAGAAGCAGGAAGACTTTGAGCACAAGTACAACTTCCGCTTCGAGGAACCCGATGCAGCCTCGGTGGGAGCATAGTGGGGGCCGGGGCTGGGGATGGACAGGGCAGCTGGGGGCCACCTCAGAGCCCCAGGGTGATCCCCACAGCCCCTCTGGGCTCTGCCACCCCCAGGTCAAGACCTACCCGCGCAGCATCACATCCTCTGTGCGCCGCAAGGATGAACGAAGGAAGGAGAAACGGGAGGAGACTAGGGAACGGAAGAAGCAGGTGCGTGAGGCCGAGTGCTGGGGTGCGGGTTGGTAATCTGAGGTTACAGAAGCAGAGGTGGGAGGGTGGAGTGTTCAGGCCTGTCTGAACCTCAGGCCTTGGGCAGCCTAGCTAGACCAGTGGATGGATCAGACACTTCACACCATACTCCCAGCTCTCAGGAGCACAGCCCTGGGTCAGGGCTAGCCTGGGCTACCCCAGGAGTAAGCAACCAGCTTGAGCTGTGCAGTCAGACTCAAGAGCAAGGGAAAGATGGTCAGTGGGCACAGCGCTGGCCTAGCGTGTAGGACGCCCTGGGTTCCAGTCCTAGCACTGGGGAGGTGGAGGTAGGAGGATCAAGGGTTCAAGGTCAGCCTAGGGAGTTCTAGGACAGCCTAGGCTACTTGAGTCTCAGTTTCACCAAAAGAGAGAAAGGGAGGCTTGTGAGTTCCGGAGGGAACCCCAGCCGGGAGCTCCGCCCATGTACACAAATGTCCCAGCCGCTGACCCCACCCCCAGGAGAAGGCCAGGAAGCAGGAGGAGCTGAAGCAATTGAAGAACCTGAAGCGGAAGGAGATTCTGGCCAAGCTGGAGAAGCTGCGGCAGGTCACAGGCAATGAGACACTGGGCCTGGAGGAGCAGGACCTGGAGGATGACTTCGACCCCACACAGCACGACCAGCTCATGCAGGTAGGACGCGCCCATCCTCGGGAACCTGGCTATGTGGGCTTGGAGAAGTGCCTTGGCCTCTCTGAACCATAACGTGAAGCTTATTGGAGCGTCTGCCTCAGGACTGGGATAGATGGAGAGGAATTCCTGGGTGGGCTTAGAGGATCAGGATATCTACATAGACTCAACAGGCAAGGCAGGAGGATCCGAGTTCGAGGCTTGTCTGGGGTACATGGTGCCTGAGAGGCCAGCCTGGCTTACCACCATCAAGGAGGGAGAGAACTGGCTGTGGATGGTTGCCCCCTGATCTCCGCCCGCGTGACAGGGCGCGTGGGTGAATTTTCTTTCTCTCTGACCCTCTCAACGTAAATAGAAAATAATAGTAACAGAGTCAGGCATGGTGGGATCCACCTATCAGCTTAACTCTGCTCAGGACACGGGGGAGATTTGGAGTTCAAGGCGAGCCTTGGCTATATAGTGAGTTTGAGGCCATCCTGGGCTACATTAGACCCTCTCAAAAAGACAAAAAACCACCAAAACAAGCGGCATGAAATAAAAGGTGTTGGGGGGTGCAAGAGGTGTCTCTTGGACCCATTACTGGTGGCTGAACTCCTATCATTGAGTGGATGCTGCTGACCCTCGGGTCTCCCCATACCTGCAGAAGTGCTTTGGGGATGCCTTCTACAGAACCAAGGACGACAAGAAGCCCCAGTTTGAGGAAGAGGAAGGGCTAGAAGGTGAGTGTTGCTAGCAAGACTGGGGTAGCAGGGCTCAGGCCCTCAGTGGCTGGGGTGGGAGGGTGGGGGGGCAGGGCTCAGGCCTTGCCTCACCTTGCTGTCTGTCCTGTGGAACCAGATGATTGGAACTGGGATACATGGGATGGGCCAGAGCAGGATGGAGACTGGAGCCAGGAGCCCCACTGCGAGGACCCCGACTTTAATGTAAGTACTATGGGTGCGGACTGAACAAGTGAAGGTCCAGCCTGGGCTCCATGAGACCCTGTGGGAATGGGTCAAAGCACTTGCCATGCAATGAGAGAACCAGGGTTTGGCTACCAAGGTCCCCTGTGATTGTGAGGTACAGTAGCCTGAGCATCTGGAATCCAGTACCCCTAAAGGAAATAGGGGTATAGATCCAAGACTCCAGGCATTCACAGCCCAGCCAGTCTGGCACACGCTGCAGCAATGGGTGGAAAGGCAAGGAACGACACGTGAACATTACTCTGTGTCCAAGGCACATGTAAGTGCACATACCACACACACACCACACTCAACACGCACATACCACACACTAAATACGCACACACACCACACAGTGGTGCCCCTGGTGGAGGTGGGGGGCCTCCAGGTCCTAGGGAACTGGCCCCATCCAATCTGTGTCCTGACAGATGGACGCTGACTATGACCCGAGCCAGCCTCAGAAGAAGAAGCGAGAGCCCCCCACCTCAGGCAAGAAGAAGCGCAAATCGCCCTTTGCTGCCGCCGTGGGGCATGAGAAACCAGTGTTTGACCCTGGTAAGTTCAAGGGTCGGTCAGTGGTGGACGGGTGCCCGCCATGCCATGGGTGCCCAGCAGCCTGGCCGTTGTGTCTCCCAGGAGACAAGACCTTCGGGGAGTACTTGGATGAGTATTACCGGCTGGACTACGAGGATATCATCGATGACCTGCCCTGTCGCTTCAAGTACCGCTCCGTGGTGCCCTGTGACTTCGGGCTCAGCACCGAGGAGGTGGCTGGGGATGGGACACTGTGGGAGCTAGGAGGGACTGAACCCCGCTCTGCAGCTGCCGCTGGCTCAGCAATGAATCCCAGCATACCACCGAGGCGGCCTAGGCTCGGGTGCTGAGACCACACCACCAAAAACCATTGTGTGGCACCTGGAAGGCTGAGACAGGAGGATTGCTGAGTTCAGGGCCAGCCTGCCTTCCATCATTAGAGGGTCTGAGAAGCAAAATGGTGTGGCATGCCTCCTCTACAATCTTCGGGAGGCTGAAGGGAGGGTCAGAAGCTCAGGTCCCGCCTCAGCTCCACAGCACTTTTGAGGGGTGCCTGGGCTCCGGGAGCCACCAAGCAGCCCATGAAACATCATCATAGCTGTGGTTGCGACGGGCTGTCTGGGGAGCCCAAAGCCCTCCACCCCCCCCCCCACTCTCCTCTTTATTTAACCTTTTTATGTGCTGGGGACAGAACCTTCTGGAGCGGAACGCAGGCCAGCACCCAGCCCTAGCCTCCAGGCTCAGCAACACCCCAAGACAGGGCTGGGAAGGGGGCTTCGGTGCAGGGAGACGTGCTCCCGGGGCACGGCTGGAGATGTGACCAGCCTGTCATGTCCCCCTCATCCCAGTGGAAATGAAGAAATGAGTTCTCAGGGACTCAAGCTGTGGCCACCCAGCATGGAGCCGCGGCTCCTCCCCAGCGCTCAGTAGACCAGGCACGATGGCGCATGCCATCCAGCACTGGGGGTGAGGCAGGAGGGTCAGGAGTTCAAGGTCAGCCTCAGTGCTCAGCCTAGGCTCCTGTCTCAACCAAGTGAAACGCCAGGAATCAGTTGTGTCTTCCCACTGTGTGGTGTGCGTGGCGGTTGCTATGGTGACCGGGGCTTGAGGTGCCCTGTACCAAACACCCCTTCTCTCCTCGAAGATCTTGGCTGCCGACGACAAGGAGCTGAACCGCTGGTGCTCACTCAAGAAGACCTGCATGTACCGGTGAGCATGGCATGGGCAGCAAGTGAGGGGGCCCTGGTGGACCACCTGGTGACCGTGTGCCTCCCCCCAGGTCAAAGCAGGAGGAGCTGCAGGACAAGCACGCTTACAGCCAGAAGGCCCAGAACACGTGGAAGAAAAGGAAGATCTTCAAGTCCCTCTGCCAGAAGGAGTAAGTACTGTAGGCTGGGGAGGGCAGTCGGTGCCCATCTTCTCGCATGGGGGCTGCCATAACCAAAGCCTGGGTTCACTGCTGACTGGGGCGCAGCTGCGTGACCTTAGGCCAGCTGCTGTCCCTCTCTGGGCCTGTTTTCCTCTGCAAAATGGAAATGAATCTATGGTTCAGCTCACATCAGGCTGTGGAAGAGGAGTAAAGGGGGGGGCAGGAGTGGTGGCACTTGGGGAGCAGGTACAGGGGATCCTGAGTTCAAAGCCAACCTGGAATGAATGCATAGCCACTTATTACGGGGTGCGATCAGTGGGACCGGGAGGACAAGCTCAGCCTGTGGGAGGCCCTGGGCTCTACCCGCCCACCCACGTCCACCTGAGCCCCGACTTCTCTCCCCTAGGACAGAGGCACCCACGGAAGCCAAGGGAGAACCGCAGACGGAGGAAGCCAGCAGCCCACAGGCCCAGCTGCCTGCTGGTGCCTGTGGGAAGCAGCCCTGGCCCAAGAGCCCCCCGGCCCGGGAAGAGAAAGGCCTTGGGTCACCCCCACAAAAGCCAGCCCCTCAGAGGCAGAAGAGAGGCAAGAAGGGGAGGCTTCTGGGCCCCGCAGTGACACTCAGTGGCCGTGAGTTCAGCCGCCAGAGGCTGCAGGCCTTTGGCCTCAACCCCAAGCGGCTGCACTTCCGCCAGCGACAACGGAGGAAGCGCCAGGGAGCCAGGAACCCACCCTGAGGGTCCCTGAGGGCCACCATGGCCAAATGGGCCCCCCTCCCACCCAGAGGAGCCCTCCATGCCCATCCATTAAGCACATTCGGCAGTTTTATTGACCCCCAGCAGCTGCAGCTGGCTGCATGGGGCCAGTGAGGGGCACAGTCGTCCAGTCAGTGCGGCTACAGTACCACAGAATTGAGTACTACCACAGAACTGAGTACTACCACAGTATCAAGTACAGTACTCGGGCCCTGAGTGGGTGCCAGGGAGCCTGCTCCCATGGGGACTGTGGGGTACACAGGCAGCTGGGCACCAGGCTGGGGCCCTAGAGGGTCGAGGGTCTCAGCTGGGAACACCCTACCACCAGAGTTCACACCCCATAGCTGATGTAACTTAAATACAAAAATAAATAGCGCGGCATTGTCCGCTCACAGCAGCACGAAGTCATCGGTGCCAGTCCGCTGCCGCCCCACGCGAGGCAGCCGCAGGATGGGCAGCGGCACGCATGCAGCGTCCAGGCCATGGTCCTGAGCGTGGCCCTCGGCCACCGTGAACATGGGGTAGCGCTCTGGGGCTGATGAGGAGCCGAGGACCTGAGGGAAGAGAGAGGATTCAGCCCCCACCAGGACCCAGCTTCATCTGCTATGTGGGGTGCCCCGTGGGCCTTGTGGCTTCTGTTGAGCACCGTGCCCCCTCCAGGTGAGCTGGTGTCACAGACAGCTGCTCAAGGTGCCTGAAGCAGCCCCTGTGGGCCCTGCTCCCCTAAGCAGCCTCATCCTGAGCAAGGGTTCCTGGCTTTGAGATCCGAGGATCCACAACCCAAGTCAACCATGGTTTCCCTTCAGATTCTCAAGGGCAATGACTTGAACCCAGGACCCTGTACATGATAGGCTCAACCTGAGCTGCCCCCAGCCCCTCACTGCAGAATTCTAGGTGGAGGTTCTGATGAATCACACTCCAGCTCCAAGTGTGTATGACAGAGGGCCCTGAGTGTGTGAGCCCATGGATGCCCAAAGGTGGCATTGGGAATCACTCTGCATCGCCCACTCCTTACTGCTCTGCTCTGGGGTTTCCTGGGCTCTGCCTTCCAGGGATGGAATGACAGGCCGCTGCCAGATCTGCCTGGCATTTTCACGTGGGATCTGAACTCCAGTCCTTTTGCTTGAGAGGCAGAGGCTTGACCCCTGAGCCATCTCTCTACCCCACCCCCTTTTTTTTTTTTTAATTTTTTTATTATTTATTCAATTGTGCATATGCATGTGTGGAAATGTGTGTATGTATGTGTGTGTGTAGAACCACGGACGAATTCGGGAACTACTCCGCCCTACCAGGACCAGAAACGCAGGCCACCCCCCCCCCCCCCCCCCCCCCCCCCCCCGCTTCCGCCTGGCGTCTATACGTGGGGTCTAGGATCCGAACTCAGGACCTTCTTGCCTGCAAGGCAGAGGCTTAACCGCTGAGCCACCTCTCCAGCCCCTCCCCACCCCTTTTTTAATGATAAGGGGAAACACCCTTCTTTTGTTCTGGGGTTTCCCAGGTTCCACCTTCTAAGCACTATGCAGGACGCTGCTATTTCTGCCCAGCATTTTCACATGTGACCTGGGATCTGAACTTAGGACCTTTTGCTTGTGAGGCTTTAAGCCCTGAGCTGTCTCCCCAGCCCGAGTGAAGTCTCGGGTCTCATAGTTAAAGCTGATACCCCCTGCTCACCCGGGTCAGCTCTGAGCACAGTGTCTCGAACTCCTTCCTGTTCCCGGCGTAGAAGCCCAAGGTGCAGCTCGGGTCCATCTTGGTGAAGGCCATCTTGCGGGGTGAGGTACAGTGAAAGGACTATGGCGACAGATGAGGCCGGTGTGAAGGGCCCCAGCTCCCTGCCCACACACCCTGGCCCCTGGGGACTCCGCTCACCTCCAGAGGGAAGCTGGCCTGGCTGACGTCCACGGTGGGCTGGCAGTAGTGGGGGTCCAGGTAGAGCAGGAAATCATCTGCAGGATGGCACACATAAGCAGAGGCCAGCAGGGAAAGGTGGGAGACTGGTGCGGGTCAGGGGGTGAAGCCTACCCTGGTAGCCGATGAAGTACAGCGAGTGGCGGGGTTTGCCCCCTATGATGCCCAGGCAGAGTTCTGAGCGCAGGAGCTCCTGTGGGGAGGAGAATGGGAAGCTGAGACGGGCAGCATCAGATGGTCGCTCAACAAACCCTGGGTAGGAAGGCACCTGCTGTGCGCGAGCCAGGGGCCAGGATGAAGGAAGGAAAGGGTTTGTGATCTCAATTGCTGTGCGCGTGCGTGACCTGTGTCAGGGACACTCTTGGCTGTTGGCCTTTCTGCTATCTGAAGGGGTCACCTCTTTGCATACGCCAGGCTGACCCTCCCAGCAGCTTCTGGGGAGCTCCCTGGCTCTGCCTCCCATCTCCACACAGGAACATGGGGCTCACAGGTGAGTGCTGCGGATCTGAACCCAGGGCCTCAGGCTTGCCCGGCACATTTCCACACAGCCTCTCATTCTTAGTTCTGAGTCAGGGTCTCGTGCCCAGGCGGCCCTGAACTCCTCAGCCTTCCGTCTCCACCTCTAAAATGCTGGGGTGACAGGCGGGCGCCACCATGCCAGGCGTGTTTTCCCGTGTCTTGGTGTCTTACTATGTAGCCCAGGCTGCCCGTGAACCCCAGGCCTTCTGCCTCAGTCCGTGGGGATGTGTGAGCTGGCAGGGTGCTAGGTGGAGCCAGGGCCTCTGCACGTGTTGGCCAGAGCTCAAACTCGGAGTTACAGGCTTGGCAACTGTTAAAGGGGCGAGTCAGGAGAGGCCTAGTGAGGGGCGGCTTCTCAGCAGGACCTGGAGGATGTGGTGAAAGTGTGGGGGCAGCCACATATCCTAGGGAAGCACAGCGCAAAGGCCCTGAAGTGCAAGTCCCGGGGTACTGCGCAGAAGGAGTGGGACGCGGCCAATGGGGCACAGCCTTCTGGTCTAGAGGGGGACAGGTGGATTTTCTGTGGAGGGCAAAGCCATCAGGTGTCCATTTCCTGGGGACACCTTTCCTCAAGCTCCTTCCTCGCATCTGGTTGGAGTGGGGCTTTCCTTCTGCTGCCCGCCTGCCTGTTAGTGGACTTTCCTGACCTTTACAGACCACACAGAATGCCGGGGAGGTGCTCTGGGGTGAAGCCTTTGCCTCGAAAGCAAAAGGATCTGAGCAGGTCACCAGATCCCAAGTAAGAGATGGTAGTAGCTGCGGTTCCAGTCCTGGGGGCAGAGCCTGGGAAGTGGGCGAAGCAGGAGGCAGAGCATGCAGGGTGATTCCTCCCTGGGCCTCCATAAACACGCACACTCAAGTGCAGTTTTGCGTTCACACATGTATATACAATCCACAACAAACACACTCACACGAAAGTCAAGTCACATAGGACTGACATTTTCTGTTCTGTTTTCCTAAGAAGCCAGCACCTCACGTGGCCCAGGCTGGCCTTCAATTCCTCATCCTTTCGCCTCAGTGTCCGGGAGTTGGAATGACAGGCGCACAACACCATGTCTAGCTTCAAAATGAATGTATCAGGGCCAGTGAGAAGGCTCAGCGGATCAGGCACCTGCACCTGGCGACCTGAGTTCGATCCCTAGAAGCCCACATGGTGGGCATGTGTGTCCCTCGCCCCCTCCCTAGGGGGAGGGCTAATGCCAAGGCTTGGAAGCCTGGTGCCCTGAGTTCAGACGTCCTGTGACATCCACGACCGCAGCAGTGAGTGACAGGCAGCAGCTGCTGTGAACTAGTGGAGAACAAGATGGTGGGGCCAGGACCCTCGGAGGGCAAAGCGCTTGCCCTACTCGCAGGGCCTGCATCCCACCCCGGAACACATGTTAAAAACCCTGGCATGTAGTGTGCACTCGCAATCCCTTGCACCTGTACACACCTGCACATGCATACACCATCCCCCTGAAGATACTGACTCCACCTGAACCACAGAAGCAAGCTTGGAGGGCTCCCACACAGAGGGGCCCAGATTCACACGGAACCTACCTTCACACAGGGCACGTATACAGGGTTGAGAGTCTCACCACCCAGTCGCACGGGCACCAGGATAACCACAGACTTCCACTCGGCCGCAGGGTCTGGCCTGGCCAGCAGCTGCGCCACGTCTGCCTTGTACACTGTGGAGACCCAGCAGATGCAGGTCACCTTTCTGCCCATCCTTGGGAGCGCAGGCCCTCACACCCCACAGCACAGCCTCACCAATGATGTCTTTCCCACCTCCAAGCAGGCGAAATATCACCACTTAACACAGGGGGGGGCCACTGAGGCCCTGAGGGGCTTGGTTCAGTTTTGCTGAGACTGGTCTATGTATGTAGCCCAGGCTAGCCTGTAGCCAAGGATGGCCTTGACTCCTGATCCACCTGCCTCACCCACCCAGGGCCAGGAGGACAGGCATGCACCATCACCCTGGTCCACTGGATGCTGGAGATGGAATCCGGGGTCCCTGCAAGCCAGCCTCATGCTCTACCTACTGAGGCCCGGCCCCTTCCCTAATGTACCACCAAGTCATGTTGACATCCTGAGGCCCAGGAGACCCGACTTCCCAGCAGGACACAGCTGCCCGGGGAAAGTGAATGGACCCCCAAGGGAAGGGAAGCTTCGGGGCTCTGTGCTTCCAGAACCTTCCCCCAGTGTGCCTCCAGCCCAAAGAAACAGGTTTGGGGACAGCAGCGGGCTGCAGGCCGGCCCTGACACCAGTCCTTACCTGTGCAGTCCTGGGAGACGTAGACCACCAGGCAGGGAACCTCAGAGCAGCTGTCCACTGCCCTCCTGAGGATGTGTGCCACCAGTGACGGCCCATACCAGTCCCCTGCCTTCTTGCCGGAGCTCTGCCCCAGCTCCACCAGCCGATGCAGGCCGAAGGGGGCCTGGGGATGGTCGGCGAACCAGGATACGATTTGCCGGTGCCACCGCTCCTGCTCCAGCTCGGGGGCATCCTGAGTCCAGCAAGGGGGCATGCGGCGAGCAAGCCCTCGGTACCGGCTGGGTGAGGCATGTCCTGGCAGCTCAGGGGATCCCAGGCTTGTGCCCTCTGCCCACCTCCAGCCTGTAGAGGGGGAGAAGTGTGCAATTCAAGTGGACCAGTGTGTGCGGGGGGGACGAAGCTCCCATTTACTCTCAATACTCTTGAGAGTTGACATCCTAACATGTCTGACCCCCCTATTGTTATTCTCTTCTTTTAGAGATAGATCTCCTATAGCCCGGGCTGGCCTCAAATTCACTATGTAGCCAAGGCTGACCTCCAACTCTTGATCCTCCTACCTTCTGAATGTGGGGATGGCAGGTGTGTATCACTGTGTCCAATTTATGGAGAGCGAAGAATGGAACACAGGGCTTCGTGCATGCCAGGCCCAGTCCAGCTATCAATCTTCACGTGTGTGTGTGTGTGTGTGTGTGTGTGTGAATATGTGTATGTGCACACATGATCAAACCTAGGTCCCTACACATGCTAGGTCCACACTCTCCCTCATGGCCACATCTTCAGGTTGAAACTCCACTGGTTTCTGTTTTGATGGAGACATAGTATTATCATGTAGCCCAGGCTAGCCTTGAATCATCCCTCCTCCTGCCTTGGTCTCCCGAATACTGAGGTGTGTGCCACCATGCCCGATTGGGTTTTCTTTTGTTGATTTTGTATGTATGATGTGGGGGGGGCACACATGTGCCATGGTGTGTATGTGGAGGTCACAGGGCAACTGGAGTCCATTCTCTCCCTCTGCCTCTACATAGATTCCGGGGCTTGAATTCAGGTTGCTGGGCTTGCACGGCAAGGCCTTTGCCTGCTAAGCCATCTGACCGGCTGCTGTTTTTTCCAGCATAGCGTCTCATAGCCCAGACTGTCTGCACGTGGCTTAGCACGGGAGGGTAACTGTGGCCTCCTGCTTGTTCTACCTCTCTCTCCTAAGACCACCACACCTGCCTTCAATCCTTGATGTCTCATGCAGTCATGGAGGGAGGTAGAAATGGCCGGCCTACACCTTGTTGGCCACCACCACACAGTCTTCCCACAATCCTCCTGTTCCAGCCCTGCAAGGGCTGGGATTCCAAGCCAGGCTCTTGAGACACAGTCTGAAAGTGCTGACTCAGGTGTTAGGATCAATCCTCCCAGCAAGCCCCGCCCCACCACGCTTGCTCACCTCTGGGCAGGAAATGCAGGAGCAGGGCCTGGGCCAGCATCATTTGGCCACTGCGTAGCATACATCCCCAGCCACAGTCTGAGGTCAGGCTGCCCCCCGCCAGAGGCGGGAAGTCCCGGCGATAGGTGAGCCACAGTCGGGATATGAAGTCCTGCTGGAACCGACTGATGTCACCTACAAGAGCCGACCTGTCAGCTTGGCTCTCCCCAACTCCAGAGGAACAGCCCAAACTAGGAATCTTCCCCGCCTCTCTCAGCCCTGCCCCCAGGGGTGGCGGCTCACCCTCACTCTCGAAACGATAGTGTCGGCCACACAGGTGGAGACTGGAGATCTTGCTGAAACTGGTCCGGCCTTTGAACGCCCAGCCTAGGGACATGTGGGAACAGTGGCCAGGGACATGAAACACTGGCTTTGCTTATTTTTCCAGCTCACCCCTTCCCCCAAGCCTGGGTTAGGGGCAGATGTGCAAAATTCATGCAACATCTGTCCAAGACACAGATCTAGCCTCTGCCATAGGTCAAAGGGTTATGACTGTCCTCCTGGATTTTCGGGTTTTTGAGTCAAGGTCTCCCCCTCTGTAACCCCAGGGTGCCCTCTTTTTTAACTTTTTTTTTTTTTTTTGCCTGTGTGTATGTGTGTGTGTGTATCAGAGGGCACTGTGTGTCCCTGTGGAGGTCCAAAGGTGACTTTGGGAATCATCCTGGATTGCTCCTACCTCCTTGCTTCACACTGGAATTTCCCAAGCTCCACCCACCAGGACCAGAAGTGCAGGCCGACACTGTTTCCACCTGGCATTTTTACATGGGACCTAGAATCCGAACTCAGGACCTTCTGCTTGAGAAGCAGAGTCTTAACCCCTGAGCCGTCTCTCCAGCCCCAGGCTGGCCCCTTGGCAATCCTCCTCCCTCAGCCTCCCCAAGTGCCCATGGAATTCCAGGTGTGAGTCACCTCTCGGCGCGGGGCTGGGGAGCTGAACTACCGCACCCACTTGCCAGAGGTGGAGCAACGGAGGTAGAAGGAACTAGAGATAGTTGTCCAAGGTCAAATGGGAGAGACAATTCCCAGCTGATCTGTCGCCAGGCTGGGCAAGGCTGAGACCCCCGCAGGTGACTCCCACATCGAAGGACCCTTGGCGTGGGATGATCCGCGGGGAAAGGAACTGACATGGGTTTGTTCTGACCCCCGGCTCACCGTACTTGATGTTGTTCCAAGCTGTCAGAAACTTGGCCTTAAGCTTGTCCACTTCATCGGGCTCCGCGGAGTCAGTGTCGGATGAGCCCAGAGCGGCTCCGCCGGATACCGAGGGTCCCAGGCCGTTGGGATCGGGGATGCGGGGCTGTCCCCTCGGCCTGTGCCCCTCGGGCCGGCGCGCATCCTCCGGGCTCCCGCTCCGGTACGGCGCGGCGGCGGGCGACACTGAGTGCATGGACGCGCCGGGAAGGAACGACACCCCGGCGCGGCCCCGGGAGCACGGGCTGCTGGTGGGAGACAGGGACGGGGTAGGGGCTCCCGGCGCAGCCCCGGCCGCCGGGACGCGGAGGTCGCCCGCCAAGCGTTCACCCCGTCCCAAGCGCGGGGCTTCGGGGCTCGGCGCGGGCCACCGCTGCGCCCGCCGCGGCCTCCACCGCCGGCGCCATCTTGGCGGCCCAGGCCCCCGGATGCAGGTAGGTGGGGCCTGGCCGCTAAGCCCCGCCCCCGAGCCCAGGTCACCACCCGTGACCTCCACACCTCGGCTCAGACACACCCGTCTTATCCTATAGTCCAGGCCACCCCAGCTTTATCAGAGGCGCCCAGGGCCCGGGAATCACGCCCACTTCATCTGCATATTTCGCCCCGTGACCACGCCCCGCCCCCTGCGGAATCTTGGGCGAACACACAGCATTTCTGAGATCCCGGCGCTGGACACGCACCTGTTGTGCGTGACTCTCCGGGGCGTTTTGGAAACACCGTAGTAACTACAGGGTTGGAGGGGAGGACGGAAAAGACACGTCTGGGTGCCACCCACCTCAGGGGTCAGTCATATCTCTCTGTGCCTCAGTTTCCCCACATTCAAAGGAGGGGATTCAATGCATTCAATACAACAAAGTACATGGTGAGCGCCCCAAAACTGACCTGTGGCCAAATCTGGATGCGACTGGCACTCCCTGATCCCCAAGTCTGCCCCCTCCAAGTCATGCTACTGTGCTCTGTAACATCCCAAAGCAAATTTTTTTTAATTTTGTTTTAGGCCATATAAGCCCAGCTTGGACTCAAACTGGCTTGTGTATCTGAGGATGATGTTGAACTCCTGTTTTTCATATACATTTCATTTATGTGAGAAAGAGAATATCAGGCATGCCAGGGCACAGGGGGATGGCAAGGACTTAAGGAGGGGTAGTCAGAGGACAACTATCAGAAGTCTGTTCTCTCCTTCTCCCATGTGGGCTCCGGGGGATAGAACTCAGGCCCCCAGGTTTGTGAGCAGGCTCCTGACCTGCTGAGCCAATTCACCCACCCCTATTTTACTAGTACCTTGACGGCATGGACGTTCACTGATATGGTATCTCCTCGGAGTGACACCGAAGATGTATAGAGCACCTGCCTGCACATACCTGGAGCTCTGGGATTGGCAGTGGCTCAGTGGTGGGTTGCTAGCCCCAGCCCTACATGAGACCGATATGGTGATGCATGCTTATCACCCCA
Source organism: Typhlomys cinereus (assembly GCA_023101885.1). Classification (NCBI taxonomy): domain Eukaryota; kingdom Metazoa; phylum Chordata; class Mammalia; order Rodentia; family Platacanthomyidae; genus Typhlomys; species Typhlomys cinereus. Next base: position 74,353 of record JALPQD010000931.1, on the reverse strand, counting down.
GTTCTCAGTAGGTGGAGGTAGGAACGATCAGAAGTTCAAGGCTATTCTTGGCTATATAAGGGAGAGCCAAGGGCTGAAGAGATGGCTCAGGGGTTAAGACTCTGCCTCACAAGCAGAAGTTCCTGAGTTCAGATCCCAGGTCTCATGTAAAAATGCCAGGTGGAAACGGGGGCAGCCTTCCACTTCTGGCCCTGGTGGGCAGAGCCTGGGAAATCCCAGAGGGAAGCAAGAAGGAGGTAGAAACAATGCAGGATGATTCCCCAAGTCACCCTTGGTCTTCCACAGGGACACACAGTACCCTCTGATATACACATTAATTGATTAATTAATCAATTAATTACAAATAAGAGAGAGCCAAGCTAGCCTGGACTAAATACTCTGGCTGAAAAAAAAAAAAAAAAGAATGCGCAAGAATGCAGTAAGAGGGCTGGAGAGGTGGCTCAGGGGTTAAGCCTCTGCCTTGCAGGCAGAAGGTCCTGAGTTCGGATCTTAGACCCCACGTATAGACGCCAGGGCGAAGCAGGGGCGGCCTGCGTTTCTGGTCCTGGTAGGACAAAGCCTGTGAATCCCGGGCAGAGTAAACAAGGAGGAGGTGGAGGCGGTCCATGGTGGTTCCCGAATTCACCCGTGGTGGTTCTACACACACACACACACACACACACACACACACACACACACACACAGAGTTGAATAATAAAAAAATTAAAAACTAAATTTAAAAAAATCTTAAAAAAAAAAAAATGCGGTGAGACTTCATCTTTGTTACAGTGTCTAACCTGGCCTCCCTTGAGCAGTTAGGGCTCAGCCAAAGTCAGTCACATGACTGGGTTCCCGAAGTGACCCTGTAAGCCCCTGAAAGGGTGGCCTCTAGTGGTCACCCAGCCCAAGGGTTCTGTCCTTTGTCTGAATGCAGCTTGGGGAAATTGAATGATTCTTTGAATCTCTGTTCAAGGGACAGGTCTTTGAAGAGGGGTCTGTATTCAAATGAGAGGGTTTTTTTTTTAATTTAAATATGGGATCTTTATTCAAATAGGAGGTCTTTATTCAAATTCTACCAGTGAGCCAAGTGTTTAGCTCTCTTTCACGAGCACGTACTTTTGCACAACTGGTTCTGAATGTGAGTGCTCATGTGTGCTCTTGTCTGTGGAGGTCAGAGGTCAATTTTGAATATATTTTCCTTTTTATCGAGATGGGGGGGTCTCATTGGGACTAGGAGTCAGTGACTCCAGAGAAGAGATCCTTCTATGCTGCCCCTACAGCTCACCCTACTCCAGCCCTACCCCACACTGGGATTCCAGACATGCCACATGACTGACTCTCTGGGAGGGGGAGGTAAATAGGCACTGAGTTCAATTCTTCACGTTTGAGGATTGCACAAGCACTTTAACCACAGGGCCCATCTACCCAGTCCCTACTTCCTCTTTTCAGAAGGTGGGGTGAACCCCCCAATGGGTGTGGTGACCAAAGGTTATAACCCCAGCCTGTGGGAGGCAGAATCAGGAGAGCCACAAGTTCAAGGGCTGATTGGAAGCACAGAGAATGAGACCTTTCCTCAAAAATAAAAGGAAGAGATTTGAATCATTTGCTCTCCACATAAAAGAAAGGAATCCTGGGGCTGGAGAGGTGGCTCAGGGGTTAAACCTCTGCGGGTCCTGAGTTTGGATGCTAGATTCCCACATACACCAGGCAGAGATTGTGGCACTCTGCACTTCTGGCCCTGGAAGGCGGAGCCTGGGAAATTCCAAAGCAAAGCAAAGAGGAGGTAGAAGCGACCCAGGGTGATTCCCGAAGTCACCACCCCACCCCACCCCCCCCCACCCCCCCCCACCCCCCCACCCCCGGCCTCCACAGGCACACACAGTGCCCTCTCACACACACACACACACACACACACACAAGATGTAGGGGATCAAAAGTGCCAATCAGCTTTGCAGACACTGGAGCTAACCAATGAGGAAAAGCCGCTTTTCCCAGGCCTCTCCGAGACCCTAAATACCCCTTCTTCTTCTCACTTCTTGCCTCTCATGGAGTCCATATCTGGAGTCTGTGAGTTTCTTCTCTAGCTCTCTCTCCCACTCATGGAGGGCATGTCTGTGAGTTTCGTTTCTCTCTCCTCTAGTAAAACCCGACTTCATCCTCTCCCGGGGCCCCGGGACACAGCTCTTCCCCTCGAGGAATCCATGTCTGCGAGTTCTGATTTTTCTCTCCTCTCATAAGCTCTGTGCATTTCAATCTTCAACTCCGGAACCTGGAGACACAAAACCTCTCCCTTGAAACACTCAGACCCCCACATGCACACACACACGTGTGTGTGGATGGATGGATGGATGGATGGATGGATGGATGGATGGATGGATGGATGGATGAAAAGGGGGACTTGAGATGGAGATGTAGCTGGGCCCCATCCCCAGTGCCTCATAAACCAGATATGCAGGTGCACTCCTGTCCTCCCAATACTTTGGAGGTGGAGGCAGGAGTTTAGGGCTATTCTTGGCTACCTAATTGAGCCTTGGGGACAATTGGCTACAGGAGACCCCTGTCTCCAAAACAAATGTATGTAACTAGGAGCCGATACCCCCATGCACAGGTGTAACACAGAGTCTCAGCTGTGGATGGTGGCGTCACCGACACGTACTCCATGATAAACTGGACATGTGGGTTCCACGACTTGGGCCTCTGCCTCCTTCAACACAGAACACAGAACCACATCAAGGATTGCCCGCCAGGAAAAGACCAAGTTTCCAACTTGGAGCTCCACTTCCTGTTGAACACTTTATTCTGGCAACGTAGTGTTCCAAACGTTTTATTATTTATTTACTGGAGAGGAGAGGAGAGAACAAGAGAGAGCGTGCACATGTCTGCTGAAACATGCCTGTGGAGGGCAGAGGACAACTTTCAGAAGTCAGTTCTCTGCTTTTGCCATGTGGGTTTCTGGGGATCAAACTCAGATCTCCAGGCTTGGGGGCAGATACCTTAACTTCTGCGCCATCTCGCTGGCCCTCTCGTAATATTTTACAAGGAGAAAATCTCACATCGAGCCAGAACAGGTCAGGCATTAATTGTATTGTGCTTTTCCTGATGAGAATCTTTATTTAACTTACTTCGTTTATTTATTTGCTTGTTTATTTCTTCCTTGGCTTTCCTGAAGGGTCTCACATAGCCCAGGCTGACCTCAAAGTGACCATGTAGCTGGAGATGCCCTGAACTCCCAATGATTTCTCTGCCCCACCAGCACCAGCTCAGCCCCAGGGTGTGTGTGTGTCAGAGGGCACTGTGTGCGCCTGTGGAGACCCAAGGGTGACATCAGGAATCATCCTGCGTTGCTCAACCTTTTTGTTGCTTTGTTCTGGGGTTTCCCAGGCTCCACCTTTCAAGGCCTAAAGTGCAACCCATCGCCCTATCTGCTTGGCATTTCTTTAGTGGGATCTGAGGTCCTTTTGTTGGGGAGGCGAAGCTTTAACCTTTGAGACATCAAGCCTAGCTCTTTATATGTGGGTTCTGGAGATTCAAATTTGCCTACTGTGGACACTCTCTGTTCCACCTTCAGCATCTAAAAAAAAAAAAAAAAAATGGAGGGAATGGGCTGCAGAAATGGCTCAGTGATTAAACCTCTTGCCACACAAGCAAAAGGACTTGAGTTCAGATCCCACATCAAAAAATGAGGGGTGGTGGGCTGGAGAGGTGGCTCAGGGGTTAAGCCTCCGCCTTGCAGGCGGAAGGTCCCGAGTTCAGATCCCAGATCCCACGTATAGACGCCAGGCGGAAGCGGGGGCGGCCTGCGCTTCTGGTCCTGGTAGGGCGGAGCCTGTGAATCCCGGGGCAGAAGGAGGTGGAGGCGTCCATGGTGGTTCGCGAATTCGTCCGTGGTTCTACATATACACAGACACACACACAACACACACAGACACACACGCGCACACACATACACACGCACATGCGCACAGTTGAATAATAAATAATAATAAAAAAAAATTTAAAAAAAAAAATGAGGGGTGGGTGTGGCAGCCCACCTGTCATTCCAGCCCTGGAAAGCAGAGCCTGGGAGTTCCCAGAGCAAGATGGCCGCCAGACAAGACCTCAGGGTGCTCTGGGTTTGCCTGAAGACTCAACCTCAGAAAGAATAAGGTGTGGGCAGTGAGGTGGCTCAGTGGGTCCTGGGTGCACACATGGCCACTGTCATAATTAAGCACAGATGTCAACTTGACTCTTGAGGGTTTGAGCTCTGGGCACAGTTGTAGAGAGTTGATGGTTTAATTAAGCTCAGAGCAAACCTGAAGGAGATTGTCTTGCTGATGGGGAAGACCCAGCCCATGGTGGGTGGGATTAGGCCCTGGATAAATCACAGAGAGCTGGTTGAGAGAGTTGGTATCCTTCTGTATACTTGGCCAGACATGCTGGTCTGGCAAGTAAGGATTGTCCATCTCTCAGCTGTTATGTGGCCAGTTCCCTTGGCCCTGGTGTTGGTGCATGCTTTCCCGTCAAGCTGGACTAAGAACTGTAACCGGACTGTCGTAAGAAAGTAACATCCTTGTTCCCTTAAACTGTGTGATGGTCATTTGTCAGCAACCATGCAGGCAAACTGCAACAGCCACTGAGTTCCATGGTGGAAAGAGAAAACTGACTTTTTTTTTTATTTGTGTGTGTGTGTGTGTGTGTGTGTGTGTGTATCACAGGGCACTGTGTGTCCCTGTGGAGGACCAAGGGTGACTTTGGGAATCATCCTGGATTGCTTCTACCTCCTTGCTTTGCTTTGAGATTTCCCAGGCGCTGCCCACCAGGGCCGGAAATCCAGGCCACTGCCATTTCCACCTTGCTGTTTTTTACATGGAACTTGGGATCCAAACTCAGGACCTTCTGCTTGCGAGACAGAGTCTTCACCTCTAAGCCATTTCTCCAGCCCGAAAACTTAGTTTTGAAAGTTGTCCTCTCACCTCCACCTGTGGATCATGACATGAATCTCTGTCATAGTTAGGCACAGGTGTCAACTTGACAGTTGAGGGTTTGAGCTCTGGGCACATGTGTAGCAAATTAGTGGTTAAGCCCAGAGCAAACCTGCAGGAGATTGTCTAGCTGATGGGGAAGGCCCAGTCCATGGTGGGTGGGATTAGGCCCTGGAATAAAATACAGAGAGCTCATTGAGAAAGTCGGCATCTTTGTATACACTTGGCCAGACATGCTGGTCTGGCAAGTAAGGATCGTCCTTCTCTCAGCTGTTATGTGGTGATGGTATGTTCAGTTTCCTCGGCCCTGGTGTTGGTGCGTGCTCTTCCGTCAAGCTGGACTGGAAGTGTAACTGGACTGTCGTAAGGAAATAAACCCCTTGCTCCCTTAAGCCGTCTGATGGTCATCTATCAGCAACCATGCAGGTGAATTGCAACAGTCTCTCTCTCTGTTTCTCTCTCTCAAATAAAATTAAAAAAAAGTATAAGAGCAATTAAGGATGATTGATGGTTCATGATGTCAACCTTCAGCCTACACACACATACCACACCCCCCCCCCACACAAGCACAAACCTCCACACACAAATACATACAGATGGAATTTTTTTTTTAAGGTGGAAAGGATAAAAGAAAAACCAGAACAACTGATCTGGGCAGTGACATGAAGACATGGAATGAAGTTTAGCCCTGGTGGATCTCAATCTTCAGTCTGAGGGATTTCTCCAGGGGATATAAGGTAGTCTGCTGAAGGTGCTGGTGGAAAGTCCCTGAGCCCCAAAACACTCTGCGCCTCTGCTCCCATTCCCACGGCTCTGGTGGAACAAGTCACCCCCTGGAAACATTAGAAAAAATGACTGACTTAAAGAAAACATACACGCCCTTTCAGAGTCCCCTGCTTCTGGAAATGCCTGTCTCACCTCTCAGACAGCCTCTGGATGGGAGAGGGGGGACTGGAGGCAGCTGGGTGCACCCCAGTTTTGCAGAGAAAAGGAATGAAATGGGGAGAAAGAGAAGTCAGAAGGAGGAAGAAATGAAGGAAAGTAAGAAAAGGAAGAAAGAAAGGAAAGAACAGAGAGGAAAGAAGGAAGGAAGAAAAGAAGAAAAGAAAAAGGAGAGAAAGGGGGATGAAAAGAGAGGATAAAAGGAAGGAATATATGAGAGAAAGCAGAAGAAAGAAGGGAAGAAGAATGTTGGGGAGAATCTGACTTGGCAGGCAAAGTGCTTTTCCCACAAGATGCTTTTCACCTATGTAAATAGCTGGTCACATTGGCACACCCCGCACCCCCAGTGTTGGGGAGGTGGATACAGGAAAATCCCCGGGGTTCACTACCCAGTTTGTGAGCCCCAAGTTCAGTGAGAGATCCCATCTCATCACATAAGCCAGGAAGATGGAAGACACCACAGGTGGACATCTTATCTTTCATCCACTCACACACAGGTGCACACACACTTGCACACTCTCATGTGCACACATCACACATAGACACATCTATACTCACACACCCACGGACATGCACAAGAACACACCCATGCACATGCATGTGCATATACACATGTGCACGCACACTCATATAGAGACAGGCATGTCACATCCTCTACCAACCATGTTGGAAGACAAGGTCCCAACTTGGGGAAGACAGCTTCAAGGAAGCATTTTTCTGAACACAGGACATGGCTTATTTTGGAATAAATAATAAAAATATAAATATAAATAAAAATAAAAATATAAAACATATATTTTACAGCCTGCTCTTGGGCCTGGGCAGTTGTTTGGAGCAACTCCCCTTGAGTCTTGCCTCTTATCTATGACAGACAGAGGAATTCTTCCCTTTTTGTAGATTGGGCGTGCCTCCTATCTGTTCTTAGGTCTTTCGGTTTGTTTGTTGTTTTCTCAGCTAGGCTATCACCTCCCCCTATGGTTCCTGCTCTCTGAACTGGAGATAGCAAGTAAATTTGCTTTGAGTCTTTTTGTTTCCTAAATAAAAGCCAAGCCTGCTTTTAACTTTAAATTAAATTCTAACTAGATACTTCATGTTTACTCTCACACAGTAAATAGATGTCACTCTTACATTTTCTTTGTTATCCAGAATGTATATACACTGATTTTAAAGGAATTAGAGAGTAATTTCAAGAGTCCAAAAACATAGGTGGGTAAAATTCCCTCAGAAATATGACTCTTGCTGAACTAATTCAGAAATTCAATAAATATGAGATTATGCCAACTATTCACTAAAATCAGTACACAACTATTTCTTATAAAGTACATAAGTTAATAGAAGATAGAAATGAAATAAAGCCGAATATAGCTCCTATCATTATGACCAAAATATCGGCCAGCTTATATGATAGCAGCCAAAATTTGGTATCCTCCAAAAAGAAAAAATAGTGTATGGCATGCACCCCCTCCAACAAATTCACCTTTACCATTTACAAAAATATATAGTAGATATGACACAGGTATAGTTAATTAAAAACATGTTCCTTTTTAAAATCCAAAATTCTGTGAACAAACTAAAAAGGAGCTCGACCTCCTTGGTGTATGCAAATGCAGTCTTTGTTAATGCAATTACAACAATGTGGACTTGGACCCTGTGGCTGTTTCGTGGGGCATTATAAAATAGATAGATTTAGAGAGACTGGGGAAATGGGACAGAGCCTGTCAATATGTAATAGAATATGTTTATGTCTTTTCCTCAAACAATGGCTTAGCTACTTAAAAAAAATTCTTTATTCTTGCTGAGTATGGGAGACTGAGAGGGTAGTGTTTGCATTCCTCTGCTTACAGGTGCAGTGATACCTTCTTTGCCCTAAAATTTTCTAGTATAAAACCTGTTAATAAAATAGGTTCAGATTCACTCAGCCTGGTGCTGCCAGTCTGTTCTCCATTTGCTGACTCCTTGTCCACCTACAGAGGGAACCTAAATCCAGGAAGAGCATCAACTGAGGCACGGGCACACATGCCACAGTGCACACTCACACCAATGCATACATGTGCACATGCATGTATAGGTGCACACATGCACAGATGTGCATGCATATACACACACACATTGCACATGTGTGCAGGTGCACACACACGCACACACATGCATATGCACACTATTACTTCTCGGGCTCTTCTCCTGTCTGAGGAAGGTGACCTCAGGACGCTCCACCCAAACACAGACAGTAAACCAAGAGCCAAGACAAGAGATGGAGAAAACGGTTGAGCAGAGACATGGCTTAGTGGGTCAGGTGCCTGCCACCAGACCTGGAGGCCTGAGTTCAACCCCTAGAAGCCCACATGGTGGAAGAAGAAAACTGTCTTCTGAAAGCTGTTTTCTGATCTTCCCATCAAGTAAAGTAATAAATGAAGTATTTGAAGAGAGAGAGAGAGAGAGACAGAGAGAGGTCTGTATCATTGCAGAAGTGGGTTGAAAAGAATTCCCATTCTAAGTGCAGTGGTATGGTAGAGGCAGCACCCCAGGAAACCATGAGGTCTCCCCCAAGTCCAGGACCTCCTAGGAAGGAGGGGACTCTCTGAAGGCCCCAGGCGAGCAGAGGCAACCAGGTGGGGGCAGGGGGCAGAAGCTCCCTCATTAGACACACAACTGTCCCCCTGTGAGTTACCTAAACCTCAAATATGAGCCCCACAGCTGAATGACTCCGTGGTAGAACCCTGAGACGGCCCACCCCCAACTGAACCTCTGACCGTTCAGCTTCCTATGGATATCCTAGAGGGAAGAGTGCAGGCCTCACCTCCCACGCATGGGCCCTGGGGATTCCGAGTTGAGCACCGTTGGAGGCTGCGAGCCAGAGAGTCAGGGGTTCAAGGTCAGGCTGTAACCCCCGCCATCCTCCTGGCCCCCTCTCCGATTAAAAAAAAAAAAAGTCCTGTCATTTCAGGTCAGGCGTGAGTCTGCCCTGGCATGTGATTGCTGTTCCGACTGGCTCAGCCACAGGAAAAAGAGGGGACTCTGTGGGTCTCCATGTCACACGCCACAAAACAGATCAGAGAGGTCAAACAACCTGTCTGCAGTCACACAGCATGGAGGCGGCCACGCTCCCTGGGTCTGGCACTCAGAGTCCAACTGGATCTGATTCTTGGTCCATTCCCCACCTCAGCTTCCCTACCCAGACCCTCCCTCACCTTCCCCAAGCCCAGGCTGGGCTGAAGAGATATTTTTCCAGGTCTGCAACATTCACACTCTTCCTAGCCTGCAGGCCTTCACAGGGACTTGGTTCCACCCATTTCTAACAGCTTGTGAAATGAATCTTTTCAATGTGAAAGAGACAGCAAGTTTAATGGGGGTCATCTCCAACGTGGGGTGGGGAAGGAGTTCAAGAGGGGTCATCTGGGAATGACACCAGGGTTCCCACTCCTCCTGGAAGCTGGAATTCACGCTGTCTCTGGGTGAGTCTTCAGATTTTTCTCTCTCGAGTTTTCCACATGGGGGGGTTGGCAGGTGAAGGAGGGAATTAGTAACCGGGTCCCAGACCATGGAGAAGCTGAGCTGCCTGCCCTCCTCCTCCAAGCACCAGACGTCTCCCCACATTGAATAAAGTTCATTCTTCCAACCACTGGGGGCTGTGCCTCAGCTGGCAGAGCGCTGGCCCAGCGGGCACAAAGAACTGGGTTCCAATCTAGCCTTGCAGACCTCTGGTGCTCCCAAACACACCTGTGTATGTGGAGGCTGGAGGGTCCGAGGTTCAGGGTCAGTGGGGTGGGCCTGGAGAGATGGCTCAGGGGTTAAGACTGTCTCAACAAGCAAAAGGTCCTGAGTTCTGATCTCAAGTCCCACATAAAACCTCCGGATGGAAACCACAGCGGCCTGCACTTCCGGCCCTGGTGGGCAGAGCCTGAGAAATCCCAGAGCAAAGCAAGAAGGAGGTAGAAGCAATCCAGGTGTCAGCCTTGGGCCTCCACAGGGACACACAGTGCTCTCTCTCTCTCTCTCTCTCTCTCACACACACACACACACACATACAAAGTAAATAAATAAAAATATGAAAAAGGGGAGTTTGTATAGCTCAGTGGGTCAGGTGTCTACAGACAAATCTAGAGACCTGAGTTCGATCCCTGGAGCCTTCATGTGGAAGCAGAGAATTGACTTCTGAAAATTGTCCTCTGACATCCACCTATATTCCAGGGTCTACCTGTCTCTTTCTAAGCAAATAAAACATAATTTTTTAAGAAATCAAGACTGCCATCTGACCTGACCCTTGAGGTGACCTGACAAGCATGTGGGCAGGGCTCTGAGTTCACCCTCTCCCCCAAATCCCTGACCCCCTTCAGATCATCTGTGGAAAAACAGTTCACACTGGGTCTCAGGGGGGAGGTAGTGCCTAGGAAGAGAATTCAAAGTCCTTCTGAACCCCTGAAGGTTGTGGGAGGCCTGGGTGGGTGTGAGAGGCATCGCTGTCCCCCCCTGAGAGACCCAGTTCTGGTTTCCAGGGAGTGGGGCACAGACTGGGGTGTGGCCGGCCACCCACCGGTTTGGGGAGCATCTGGTTGGAGAACCGGCCTAGCGGGTGCTCAGCCCCGGCAAGACTCAGCAGGACCAGACCGCGGGAGGGGCGAGAGGAGGGGGGCCGCGGGGGCGGGGGTGGGGGAGCCCTCTCCTAGGCTGAGTTCTGGCTCCCAGATGGGTAGGAGTGGGAATGGTGTGGGGAGCTTCGAAATGTCTGGGATTCAACCCATAACCCTCCTCCGTCCTCTGCGGGGATACGATGGTGACCAATAATAGTCACACGCACATTTATGGAGCCCCTACTGTATGGCCAAGATCGCAGATCCAAACAGCCTTAGGACCCAGCCCTGGGGTGATCTTGGTGGGGCAGCCCCCCTGGTTCCAAGTCCTGAGCCCAGGCCACAGACTCCAGGTATGAGCAAGATGATCTTAAGGACACACCAAGCACCCTCGGAGACTGAGGAGTGGGGTCCAATTACCTTGGCCTCTCTGAAGAGACGACCCCTGAGAAAACTCAGGTCAGGCCCAGGGATTCTCAGGTCCAGAAGTTTGGGGAGTGTTGAGACCAGGAGGTGGGGAGGGGGGACGCGGGGAGCCGAAAGGGTTAAGGGCAAAGATTAACGGTGGACAGGAAGTAGGGGCGAACTGGGCTGGCTCTGGGGACAGGGGGAGCTATCGTAGCTTTGGAGTAGGGGGAGACCAGGGAATGTTAAGTGGGAGCAGGTGTAGGGTACTTGTTTGGAATGGGAGCGTGGGAAGTGGGTCCTGGGTGGGGGCGGGTCTCAATCTGAGCCAAGGCCTGTGAACAGGCAGGCGACCAGAAAGAGAGGCGCCGGGCCTGGAACCCCTCGCCCAGAATTGCCTCCCGGTGCCCAATCACAAGGCTTCTCTCTCTCTCTCTCTCTCTCTCTCTCTCTCTCTCTCTCTCACTCTCCTCTCTCTCTCTCTCTCTCTCTCTCTCTCTCTCTCTCTCTCTCTCTCTCTTTCTCCTCCCCCCTTTCCACCCTGGATTTATAGTACTGATGGGCTTCCCAGCATCCGCAACTTGGGAGTGAAAGGGTTAACAAACCCCCAGGGGAATGACCAGGATCTCCCAAAGGGGCTCCCTAGGCGAAGGGGGCAGAGTTTGCAAACTTGAGGCTCTTGGGGCTCTTGTGAAACCTCCGCCGCGACCTTTTGGGGCCTGATCTAGGACAAAGGGCACAGTTGTGCCCTCTCCCCACACACACCCCAGGGAGGTCTGGCCAGGGGCTGCTATGCTGAGCCGGCTGGAAGTAGCCGAGATCCCCCCTATACCGCGCAGGAATGTCGTGGGAATTGAGCGGTGAAGGTTGGAAGAGGGGGACAGGGGTGGAGCCCCTCCCCCTCCGCAAGGACTTTCAGGGTTACATGAGTAGGAGGTCTGGGAGAGGTGTAGGAGAGAAATCCAGATGGGGAGATAGACACCCTCTAGAGACCCCGGAAGAGGCACGCACACACATGCATGCACTCGCACATGCACGCACGCACATGCACAATGCACCCACACATCCATAGGCGTGCATACACATGCATTCACACACATACATATGCACGCACATGCACACATATGCACACATGCGCATGCACACACAGCTAAGAGAGAGGCAGTAATTAATTCTTCTTCTTAGTTCCAGAAGTCTCTGGCCTGGGGAGATGGCTCAGGGATTTAAAGCCTTTGTCTGGAAAGTGATAGGACCGGGGTTCAGATTCTGACGGCTTGTATTTCCGATCCTGGAAGGCAGAGCGCAGCGATAAGGAGGTAGAAGCAATCCAGGGTGATTCTCCATATCACCCTTGGATCTCCCCAGGCATATGCAGTTTGGTACACACACACACGTAAATTAAATAATCCCGTTCCTTATCCACACATACACTCCTCTCTCTCCTCTCACCTCCAGGGCTGACATAGTATAATGGGGGAACCTGGCTAACCCTGTAATTCTTTGGGAACCACACGGAGGAGAGGAGCGATGGGGTCGGGGGAGGGAGGTGGGAAGAAGGAACTACAAAGACAGGAGGAGTCAGACCCTGCAGATCCCCTGGGGACAGCGACCGGGAAGTCCCCAGGCCAGCCTGGCTGGTCTGCCCCTCCCTCATCTGCCCCTTCAGTGACGGCGGGAAGTGGGGAGCGGCCTGCGATCCCCTACGGCTGGGGAACTTCTTCGCATCCACATCACGGTCCTAAGGGTTCTGGGAAGCCCACCCCAACTGCCCAGGTCTGCGCTCAACAAGGTGTGTGTGTGTGTGTGTGTATGTGTGCGCGCGTGTGCGCGTGTGTGCGTGCGTGTGTGTACGCCTCTGTGTGTGCGTATGCATGCCTGGTGTGTTCCTGTGTGTGCAAATGTATGCATGTGTGTGTGTGTGTGTGTGTGTGTGCATGTGTGTGCATGCCTGGGGGGAGGGGGGAGGGGGCGCAGCCAAGGAATCAGGACGCATAGGGTGCATGGGGACCCCCTGGGTTTGTAGTTCGGGTCCGCGGGAGGACTTCGCCCCCCCCATCCCGCCCTCTTCCGCAGCCCGGATCCTCCCACCCACCCCGAGTGTCCCCGGGGAAGGAAAGCCAGGACTCGCCGGTACCAGTCGCCGCTGGGACGCAGTCTGGGGCCGCGGCCGAGTGGCACAGACTGGCAACCCCGGGCCGAGTGCCCACGCCCCGCGAGAGGTGGGGGTCATTGCTCGCCATCCACCGAACCCTGGGAGCACGGGTCCCGCCTCCCGCGGCGCCCACAGCTCGGGGCCCCGCCCCCCGGAGCGGGCGGCTGAGGCTCCCAGGCATCCAGACTGTCCGCGGCGCGCGGGGCTCAGGGGTGAGTGTTTCACATGGGAGCGGGAACTCCATGAAACGCGGGGCTCAGCCTCAGGGAGAGGGAGACTCTTGGGTGGATGTCCCCGGGCCGGAAAGGGAGTCCTCGATCCTTTATTCGATACCTCAGGATAGAGAAAACAGAAAACTCCGGAGGTGAGCACTGGTTTCCCTGTGGGAGTGGGGATATTTGCAATCCCCCCGCCAGCTCCCTCCTCACTCTGGGTAACCGCAAGTAACTTTTTACCCGTCCTAGGCGGGCCAGGACGCCAGGGGAAGGTGGTACAGGGTCCCTGGCATCTCTGCTGGGTGTCCCCAAACAGACAATGCCAGCTTAACTCCTGTCTGGCTGGTGCCTCCCCCGCGCCCCGGAGCGGAGCAGCTAAGCCAGTCCCTCCCGGCCTTGTTTGTTTTCCCGGGTGGGTCCCCCCTTGCGTGGGACTGAATGCTGTCGGTCTAGGATGTCTCTGTTCCTTTGCCTAATTGCCTAATGCAGACAAAAAAGTCAGTATCCCCAGCTTCAGCCTATGCAGTGTGACCCATCCCCCCCAAAAAAAACCCAGGGGATTGTGTTTGAGAATCCCCAGAACTTGTGGGTCAGCTTCTATGAGTACTTCTGTGTGTGTGTGTATATGTGTGTGATATTTTATTTATGAGAGAGAGAGAGAAAGGGAGAGAGAGAGGGAGATGCATGCCATGGTTAAGGTCAGAGGACAACTTGCAGAAATCAGGTCTCTTCTTCCACCATGTGGGCTTCCGGGGATCAAACTCAGGTCTCCAGGCTTGGGAACAGACACCTCGTCCACCAAGCCATCTTGTAGGCCCCCAGTTATTATTTTCAGAATCTGCTGGGACTAAAGGGGAGCTGGTAGAGAGGATGGTTTAAAAGATGAGAAGTGCCCCTCACTTAATGACCACCATGCCCCAAGGCCCTGCCCCTCACCAATGTGTAAAGATGACTTTCCCATGGGGCTTCCTGGAAAACTTTGGCTTTTTTTCTTCCGTTTTTTTAAAATTTTTTTATTATTTATTAAATTGTGTGTGTATGCATGTATACGCATGTGTATGTATGTGTGTGTAGAATCACGGGCGAATTCGGGAACCACCATGGACGCCTCCACCTCCTCCTTGTTTACTCTGCCCGCGGATTCACAGGCTCTGCCCCACCAGGACCAGAAACGCAGGCCGCCCCTGCTTCCACCCAGCATCTATATGTGGGGTATAGGATCCGAACTCAGGACCTTTCGCCTGCAAGGCAGAGGCTTAACCCCTGAGCCACCTCTCCAGCCCCTTTTCTTCCGTTTTTTAATTATTATGCTTTTTAGTGAGCCAGTGTCTTTGTCTAGATACGAGTATTCCACGTGTGAAAGTGTTAGCGTGTTTTCCTGTGGCCAGGGGTGAGAGGCTGGATGGTTGGGTGTGGGAGTCTGAGGCCTACTTGGCATCTATTTTGCCACTGAGCTCCAAAAGCCCTGGGGTTGGGACCTGTGAGTTTGTGGGGACTCATCCTCCATCTTCCTGGAATGGTCCAGTGTGTGTTATTAATCCATACTGGGGTTTTTTGTTTGTTTTATTTGTTTGTTTATATGTGTGTAGCCAAGTCTCACAGAGTCCGGGCCAGCCTCAAAGGCTTGACAATACCATTTAACTACTTTTTAAAAAACTGTGTGCGGGGCTGGAGAGATGGCTCAGGAGTTGAGATTCTGCCTTGAAAGCAGAATGGCCTAAGTTCGGATCCCAGGTCCCACATAAAAAAACACAACACAGTCACACCAAAGGGGACCCCTCTCCAGTGTCCCAGGCAGAAATGGCAGCGGCCAGCACTTCCGGTCCTGATGGGCAGAGCCTGGGAAATCCCAAAGCAAAGCAAGAAGGAGGTAGAAGCAATCCAGGATGATTCCCAAAATCAACCTTGGGCCTCCACAGGGATACACAGTGCCCTCTGATACACACACACACACACACACACACCTCCACAGGGATACACAGTGCCCTCTGATATACACACACACACACACACACACACACACACAATGAAGTAATAATAATGATAATAAACAAAAACAACAGTGTGAGCCTGGAGGTCAGAGGGCAGCTTTGGGGAATTGGTTCTCTCCTTCCGAGAGATGCTGAGAACTCATGACCTGAGACTTGCACCGCAAGCACCTTTACCACACTGAGCCATCTTGCTGGCCCATCTGTGGCCTTACATCTCTAGTGTTTCTGCCTCTGCCTTCCAGGATTGGGGTTGTAAGTGTGTGCCACCACACTCGAATTTTTTTTTTTTAAACAGAGTCTTGCTATGTACCCATGTTTGGTCTGAAACTGCCTATGGAGACAGGCTGGACTGGAATTTGTGGCCATTCTCCTGTTTCAGAAGCATTTCTGGGGACCTGGGATTATGGGCATGGGTCGCCAGACCCACTGTCTGTCTGCCTGCCGACCTGTCTCTGTCTTTCTTTCTTTCCTTTTTCCCTCTTTCTCTTTTTATATTTTTATTGATTCATTTATTTGAGAGGGGAGGGAGGAAGAAAGGGAGAGAAAAAGGAGAGAGAGAGAGAACTGGAACGTCTTGGTGCATGGGTGGAGGCCAGAGGACACCTTTCAGAAGATGGTTCTCTCCTTCCACCATGTGGGGCTCAGAGGCTCGAATTCAGGTCCCCAGATTATTGAACACGCACTTCACCCATTGGGCCATCTTGCTTCCTCCTTCTCTTTCTTTCCCTCCCTTTATTTCCTTTTCTCTTTCTTCCCCTATTCCCCCACCCACCCGTCCATCCTTCCTTCCCCCTCCTCTCTTTTTCTGTCTCATATAGCCCAGGCTGACCTTGGATTCCCTATATAGCCGAGGCTAGCCTTTAACTCCTGATCCTCCTGCCTTCACCCCCCCAAACATTCTGGGCTGGCAGCGATGCCCCACCCATCCTGGTATTTCCTGTTCTTTTCTTATGCACCACATGTCACCCCTCCTGTCCCAATATTTGTGTGTGTCCATGTCTGTCTCCAGACACCTGTGCCATAGGAAACCTTCCTAGAACCCCCTGAAAATGTGTGTGTACAAGTGTGCATAGTCGCGTGCTCATACGTGTGGCACACATATGTGCATATGTGTGCATGCAAGAAGTGTGTCTATCCACATGCATGAATGTGCGTGCGTGCGGGTGCACAAGCATGTGTGTGTTCACGCATATGCAAATGTGTCTGTATGTGCATGTATATATGCACATGAGTCTGTGTGCACATGTACGCATGGAGCATACGTGTGCAAGCATATGTGTGCATGTTTCAGTGTGTGCATGCATGTACAAGCGGGGCCGTGTACACAAGTGTGTCTGTACGCACATGGGTATGTGTGCATTGTGCTCATGCACATGTTTGTGTGTATTGTGTGTGCACGCACACGTGCATGAATGTGTGTGCATGTGTGTGCGCCCATGGGTATTCCTGTGTGTGCACGCACATGTGTGTGCACGCATGCGTACATTCTGTGCGTGAGCATGTATCGTATCTGTGCTCTCGCACATGTGCGTGTGTGGTGAGCAGGGCCCCCTCCAGACCTTCAAGCCCCTAACCTTGCCCAGCTGTTCCGCAGGCACTGAGCAGCGCTCGGCGTGGGCAACGGTCCGGGGATCGCCGCGTCCCCCGCGCCGCGGCCCATGGAGGCCGGGCTGCTGCGGCCGGCGCCGGTCAGCGAGGTCATCGTGCTGCATTACAACTACACCGGGAAGCTGCGCGGGGCGCGCTACCAGCCGGGCGCGGGGCTCCGCGCCGACGCCGTTGTGTGCCTGGCGGTGTGCGCCATCATCGTGCTGGAGAACCTGGCGGTGCTGCTGGTGTTGGGGCGCCACCCCCGCTTCCACGCACCCATGTTCCTGCTGCTGGGCAGCCTCACGCTGTCTGATCTGCTGGCGGGCGCCGCCTATGCTACCAACATCCTGCTGTCCGGGCCGCTCACGCTGCGCCTGTCGCCCGCGCTGTGGTTCGCGCGTGAGGGGGGCGTGTTCGTGGCCCTGACCGCCTCGGTGTTGAGCCTGTTGGCCATCGCTCTAGAGCGCCACCTGACCATGGCGCGCCGGGGCCCCGCGCCTGCCGCCAGCCGGGCTCGCACACTGGTGCTGGCGCTGGCGGCCTGGGGCGCGTCGCTGCTGCTCGGGCTGCTGCCTGCGCTCGGCTGGAACTGCCTGGGGCGCCTGGACGCCTGCTCCACCGTGCTCCCCCTCTATGCCAAGGCCTACCTGCTCTTCTGCGTGCTGGCCTTCGTCGCCATCCTGGCCGCCATCTGTGCGCTCTACGCCCGCATCTACTGCCACGTGCGTGCCAATGCACGGCGCCTGCGGGCGCGGGCCGCGGGGGTGACCCGGGCCGCCTCGGCTCGGGGGGCCGCGCGCCGCCCCGCGCCCCGCTCGCTGGCCCTGCTGCGCACGCTCTCCGTGGTGCTCCTGGTCTTCGTGGCCTGCTGGGGACCCCTGTTTCTCTTGCTCCTCTTGGACGTCGCCTGCCCCGTCCGCGCCTGCCCCGTGCTCCTGCACGCCGACCCCTTCCTCGGCCTGGCCATGTCCAACTCGCTGTTGAACCCCATCATTTACACCTTCACCAACCGAGACCTTCGTCACGCCCTGATCAGGCTCTTCTGCTGCGGTCAGCGCCCCTGTCTCCCCGGCGCCTCCGTCACCTCTCAGAGATCCCCCAGCCTGCGGGGGACGTCTGAGGCTGGCCGGAGACGCTACCTGTCTCCGGGCCTGGACCCCAGCTTCAGCCCATCCGAGCGATCGTCGCCCCACAAGGATGGAGTGGATACCAGTTACTCCACAGGTAGCCCCGAGGCTGCCACCGCTGGACGGATCCTAGTACCCGAGCAGGCCACGGACTGAGCCGGCCTCTGACCCTGCTCCCCAATATCAGACGGACTTTAAATGGACGCATCGGTAGCAGACGCAGCCCGAGACTTGCAGGAAGCAGAAGAGAAGCCAAGGGAACCGATGCAAGACACTCAGTGAACCAAAACACTCGTGTCCTTTGTGGCGAGGACACGCAGGCAGAGTGGGGCAGAGATGCGAATACGGACATGACATATGGAGATGTTCCTTTAACTGGCAGCCGCATGCGGGGGGGGGGGTGCAGGTAGCCACTCGATGTAAAGAGCCAAGGAGGGGCACCTGAGGTACGAATGTGCTCTTGGCCATCTATGGAGGGAAAAATAAATAAGGAACGTGGGTAGAGGGAGGAACTAGAAAGAACCAGGACGGGGATATAGACGCACAGGTAGGTGGTGCCCCGCCTGGCCTTTTGGGTTCCCGAGGAAGATTCCTCTCCCCACCTTCCTCCCTCCTTTCCCCCGTCCCTGGATCAAGTGGGGGCCGTGGAAGGTTCTATGAGGAGAGTCTTGCCGTGATTCCCCAGCTCTTCTTAGGTGCCCTGTGGCCACTTTGGAGGTGGGAAGCGGAGGAAGGGGGAGGGGAGGGGAAAGGAGGGTACCCCCAGCAGGCTCAGAAAGGTGTGGAGAGAGACGGCTGGGGGTGTGACCGGCAGGGGGGGCAGTCATTGTCACTGAAACTTCTAGTGTGTGGCAGCCGAGTCCTCGCACAAAAAATACATGCAATAAAAACGAGGGCCTCAGGAC
Organism: Typhlomys cinereus; assembly: GCA_023101885.1. Lineage (NCBI taxonomy): Eukaryota > Metazoa > Chordata > Mammalia > Rodentia > Platacanthomyidae > Typhlomys > Typhlomys cinereus. Next base: position 55,518 of record JALPQD010000931.1, on the reverse strand, counting down.
CCTCGCTTCTTAGCCTTCCTGAAGCTTTCTAAGGAAGTCGGCCCCGCCCAAGTTAGTCCTTTTTTTTTTCTTGAGAGAGGGCTCAGGTAGCCCAGGCTGGCCTCCAAATCGCCGTGGACCCGAGGCTGACCGGAACTCGCGATCCTACTGCCTTGGATTTCCCAGCACTGGGAAGACTGGCAGGCGCCTCCAGTGTGGGGAGCTGGGAGGGCGCCCAGGGGACACATTTGGGGTCCTGCCCTCACATGAGTCAGAGGAAGAGACAGCAAACGCGGTGGACTGGCCAGCTCACCTGAAGTTTGGGTTCTTGTCTGGGGGCCTGGGTGGTCCCCATTAAAGGCGCGCGGGCCTGAGGTCCCCCAAGCACCCATATGGGTGCTGACGCCGCGCGTTGGCTGGCTTCGAGGTGAGTCGCCGCGCGCCACCTTGCGGTTGACTCTGGAACTGCAAACGGTGTTGGGGATCCTGTTACTCACCGGGCCTTGGGGAGCCGCTAAGAGAAAGACTGGGCTCAGGCGGCGAGCACAGAGAGACGCGCATGGGCGCACACACGCACTACGCACTAGACATACATACATGCTACATGCACAAACACACCACAATATACACACACTAAACTACATGCACACACACCACACACACACATGCTACATGCAGAAACATCACACATATACACATACTACATGCACACACCACACATACATCCATACTACATGCACAAACACACCACAATATACACATATAGCATGCACACACACCACGCATATACACATATTACATGCATGCACACACCACACATGTACACATACACACATACTGCATGCATACACAGCACACATATACACATACTTCATGAGTAAACACATATACTACATGCACACACGGCACACATATACACATACACACCATACATACATACTACATGCACAAACATACCACACATATACACACATCACATACACCCACATATGCACACCCCCAAACATATACACATCATAAGCACACATACATACACACCACTACATATAGACACATCACACACATACATACATACACAGATATACACAAACATACCACACACATACAGATACATAACTACCACATACACTACACACATACCTCACACACATATGTACACAATACACACATACATGCATATACACAATATTATCACACATACCATACACAGCACATGTACCACATAAATACACACCTACCACGTACACACCACACACAACACAAACACGTGTATACACTACATATAACAGGCACATATACATAAAAATGTACACAAATCCTACCCATACACGGTACACATACATGAGCACAGGTACCATACACGTGCACACATTACATATGCATGCATACCACACATACACATGCACATCATATGCATACATCGCATGCACACACCCCAAGGTTCTCTGTCTTCTGGGAAGCCAGGTCTCTTCAGATGCGGGTGCAGGACAGATGAGTTGCTTGGAAGATGAAACTGACAAGCTCCTTGGGAATTTGAAGGTTTTGTCACTGAATTGCAGAAGCTGTTGCTCCTGGGCCTTTTAGGGGCCTTCCAGAATAATTCTGTGGAACCAGAACACAATTTTTTTTTAAATCTTTTTTTTTAAATATTTTTATTTTTTATTTATTATTTACTCAATTGTGCGTGTGTGCGTATGTATGTGCGCGCGTGCGTGCGTGCGTGCGTGCGTGCGTGTGTGTGTGTGTGTGTGTGTGTGTGTGTGTGTGTGTGTGTAGAACACGGACGAATTCGCGAACCACCATGGACGCCTCCACCTCCTCCTTGTTTACTCTGCCGGGGGATTCACAGGCTCCGCCCTACCAGGACCAGAAACGCAGGCCGCTCCCGTTTCCGCCGGACGTCTATACGTGGGATCTGGGATCCGAACTCAGGACCTTCTGCCTGCAAGGCAGAGGCTTAACCCCTGAGCCACCTCTCCAGCCCCACAATTTTTTTTAATTCCTGGTTTTTTTTTTTTTTTTTTTTTTTTTTTGAGAACAGGTCTCTCCATGTAGCCCAGGCTGGTCTCCACATCCCTGTCTAGCCGAGGATGACCTCGAACCCAATTCTCCTGTCTCGGCTTCCGGACACTGGAGGGGCAGGTGTGTGTCTCCACATGCAGCCGGGCTGGGGATAATTTACATTTTTCAAACTTTATTTTATTACGGCTGTCTGCATGGACAGTGTATGTTTGGCTGCAAACAAACCAGAGCACACTAGAGAAACCAAGAGACAAGGTTGTGAATTTAGTTCTTGCCATCCATCTTTAATCCATTCTTGTGTTTATCGTGTGTGTGTGTGTGTGTGTGTGTGTGTGTGTGTGTGTGTGAATCAGAGGACAATTTTCAGAAGTCAGTTCTTTCTCTCCACTGTGTGGGCTGCTGGGGCTCGAATGCAGGTCTCCAGGTTTGCACACCGGCACCTCAATCCCCTGAACCATCATGCCAACCTATGTTTGGGTTCTCATCGTGACCTGGAACTCACACCCGAACAAATGAAACAACAGAGATGGAGCTGGCAAGAGGGCTCAGCAGGTCGGTAGCTACAGGCAAACCAGGCGACTTGAATTCAATCCCTGGAAGCCCACATGGCAGAAGGTGAGAAGTGACTTCTGAAAGTTGTCCTCTGACCTCCGCTCGTGTGCCAGTGTGCATGTGCGTTCTCTGGCTGGTAAGTGGAATGTATGTTTTATATGTAACAACAACAACCAAAGCATCCAAGCCAGGAGTGGTAGGATACATCTTCCATCCAGCACCTGGGGAGTGGAGGCGGGAGGGTCAGAAGGTCAAGGTTATCCTGGGTTACAGAGTGAGTTGGAAGCTAGCCTGAGCTACACAAACCTCGGTCCCAAGAACATGAAAACTAAATGTGGCCATCCATGTGGGCGATGTTTCGCCTTTTCGCTCCTTTGGTTTTCTTTTCCTTCCGTACAGTTCTAACTCTGAGACCCTCCCTCCCCCAGACCCTGGACTTCTGGCCGCGGAGTCACAGGGAAGATTGTCTTCTCACTTCTCTTAAAATGATCTTCTGCCGTCTTCTCGATTGTTTGCTCTGTCATGGCTGCGTGTAATGGAGTTCAGAGTCTAAGTGCACATGGATGGTACAGAGCAATTCTGCCTTTTTTTTGGTCTTGTTTTGTCTTTCATATTTTTATTCTTTTACAATTCACACAAGGAGACAATGTACTTGCCCGTAGCTACCCCTTGCTCCCTCCTGGGCATCCTTCCACCCCCGGCATGTCTACTTTCCGTTTCTTTTTTTTTAAACTTTTTTTATTATTTATAAAATTGTGTGTGTGTGTGCGTGTGCGCGCGCTTATGTGTGGGTGTGTAGAACCATGGGTGAATTCGGGAACCACCATGGACACCTCCACCTCCTCCTCCTTTACTCTGTCCCGGGATTCACAGGCTCCGCCCTACCAGGACCAGAAACGCAGGCCGCCCCCGCTTCTGCCTGGTGTCCATACGTGGGGTCTAGGATCTGAACTCAGGACTTTCTGCCTGCAAGGCAGAGGCTTAACCCCTGAGCCACCTCTCCAGCCCCTCTACTTTCCGTTTCTATGTCCTCATTTTTTAAACTGGACAAGGGAGCAATAGAAAAAAATATATTTTGGATGAACAGAGTTGTTATGCCTGACCTCCCAGCTCCACATGGTTAAGAGTCCTTGACAAAGCTGAAGAACAGAAAATTTTCATCTTACTTTATTTATTTTAATTTTTTTATTATTATTTATTCAATTATGCGGGGTTGGGGATTTAGCTCAGTGGTAGAGCGCTTGCCTAGCAAGCGCAAGGCCCTGGGTTCGGTCCCCAGCACCGAAAAAAAAAAAAAAAAAAAGATAAAATCAATTATGCATGTGTGCGTATGTATATGCGCGCGCATGTGTGTGTCTGTGTGTGTAGAACCACGGACAAATTCGGGAACCACCATGGATGCCTCCACCTCCTTCTTGTTTACTTTGCCCCGGGATTCACAGGCTCTGCTCTACCAGGACCAGAAGCACAGGCCGCCCCCGATTCTGCCTGGCGTCTATACGTGGGATCTGGGATCTGAACTCAGGACCTTCCGCCTGCAAGGCAGAGGCTTAACCCCTGAGCCACCTCTCCAGCCCCACTTTATTTATTTTATAGTGTGTGTGTGTGTGAGCACTGTGTGTCTCTGTGGAGGACCAAGGGTGACTTCGGGAATCATCCTGGATTGCTTCTACCTCCTCTTTGCTTCTTTCTGGGATTTCCCAGGCTCCACCTTCCAGAGGGAAGTACAGGCCACCGCCATTTCTACGTAGGATACAGGATTTGAACTCAGGCCCTCCTGTTTGTGAGGCAGAGTCTTAATCCCTGAGCCATCTCTTCAGCTCTTCGTTCTTTTTTTTTAAATTTTTTATTTATTAGAGAGAAAGTGCATGCATGAGAGAGGAAGTAAGAGGGAACAAGGGAGAGAATACACATGTATGTACATGCATGTCATGGCGCATGGGCTTCTGGGAATTGAACTTAGGTCACTAGGTTTGCAAGCAGGTGGTTGCTTTGTCTGCTGAATTCTCTCACAGGCATCAACCATTATGCCAGGACTCTATGGAGAGACAGATGGGTTGCGTTAAATATTTTGCAAACGACATCCAGTATTGGAGGATAAAGTCGGTGCGCATCATTCTCCCTGTCCGTGAGTTGAAGGCACTAGCCAGCTCATCCTGGTGGATTTGATTTAGATTTAATTTACAGAAATAGAAGTATTTGGGAACTGTGTTGGCAGGTCGCCCCCTTCTGGACATGTCTGGTATTGCAACTCCAGCGCGGCAGTGGAGGGCTAGGGCCACGTGATTTAAGCTCTGAAGTTCCTGAAACACCCACCCACCCACACACACACACACACACACACACTTGTGACTTGGTTGGTAGCATGTTGGCTGCACATGCACCAAGTCCTGGATTATGTCCCCAGAAGTCGGTCCTTTTTTTCCAATAGGTAGACTCGAACTCAGGTCGCCAGGTTTGTGCATTTGCTGAGCCATCTCCTAGACCCCATGAGAGTTAACTTGTAAAGGGCTTGGGGAAGGATTGGGGCTCAGGGGTAGAACACGTGTCTAGCATCATGAAGCCCTGGGTTCCGTTCCCAGCATTGAACTAAAAACAAAATAATAAAATCATTAGAAAGCTGGACATGGCGGTGCACAGCGGGTCACCTCGTACTTGGGAAGCAGAAGCAAGAAGAACCTAGGCTGGAGGTCTGGCATTTTTAGGTAGGGTCTTGGATTTGAACTCAGGTCCTTCCGTTTGTGAGCCAGAGTCTTAACCGCTGAGCCATCTCTTCAGCCAGGAAGTTATCTCAAAATAATAGTAATAATAATAACAATAATGATAATGATGAAACCTGTAGTGGAAGCTGGGGTTCAGTCCCCCTCAGGTACCCAGACCCCTGCTTGTTGGGAAGATAGCAAAAACATAAAGATTAAAAATCAACAAGGGGGGCTGGAGAGGTAGCTCAGGGGTTAAGCCTCTGCCTTGCAGGAGGAAGGTCCTGAGTTCGGATCCTAGACCCCACGTATAGACGCCAGGCGACACACACATACATGCACAATTGAATAAATAAAAAAAAAATTAAAAAAAAAATCAACAAGGGGGCCATGAAATGGCTCAGTGAGTAAAACGCCTGCATGCAAGTCTGGTGGTCCAAGTTCAATCCCCGGTGTCCCAGGTGGTGGACCACTTCCCCCCTCACCCCCCCCCCGCCAAGAGAGAGACTGGAATAAATTAATTAATTAAGTTAATTAATAATTTTTTCAATTGAGATTAAAAACTCAGCAACAAGGTAGATCACCCCAGTTGGATCTTAACAGGCACTGAGGTGAGGATTGAACACACTCAGCACAGCTGGTGCAGACAGACGCTGCTATGCAGGGGCCCGCGGGAAGGTGGGGGACCGGACCCCAAGGCGGCCTGACCCCACAGCCTGCGACAAGGGTGCCCCCCCACACCTGCGACCAGGGCGGGAACCGCCTGTCCTGTCCCGCCGCGCCCTTTCCGCGTCTGCCCGCCTTCTTTCAGCGCGTGCCTTCGGCTGCGACCCCGTGCGATCCCCACCGTCCCTTCCAAGGAGGAACCCCCCTCACCTTGCCCGCGGAACCCGGAGATCCGAGTCTCCCCTCTGGCTGGCTGCACCCGAAACTCATCCACCGGGCCTGGCCTCGGTGTCCCTCCCTCTCCGGCTTCCGGGAAACGCGGCGCGTGGGTGGCACCACCGTGTGCCCCGGGCATCCCCAAATCCTTGCGGGACACCCACAGGAGGCGACACGGGTTGACCGAGGTGAGCTAGCCGGGGGTGGTGGTGGTGGTGGTTGTGCAGGCAACTGGGGTGGCCACCAGCTCCAAGTTGCACGCTTGAAGGTGTGTGTGAGGGGAGGTGGAGGGCTCCCCAAACCTGGGCGCACGCCGCGCCACGCGCGTCTCCGGTGGCGCGGCCCCTCACCGGGGGTGGAGAGGCGATAGCTGAGCGCACAGGGGGAGGACACGGCAGTTTGGTGGTGAGGGTTGGAGGTGGGGTGTGGATCGTCCCCACGCCTGGGTCCCCCTCCGCCCCATAGAGGAACCCTGAGGGGACTCTTATTGTGACACGGCCCAGCCCGGCCCTGCTTAGTCATGGTGACCAGCGCGCGCTCCGCGCCTCCCCCCGCCGCGCCGCGATGGTGGCGCCCCGGCCTGGCGCGCGGAGGCGGAGCCGGAGCGCGGCCATGGCGCGGTGAGTGACGACGGCCTGCGCTCCCGCCGCGGCCCCTGCGCCCCTGAGATCGCGGGGTGCCTGTGTGTGCGGAGTGTGTGTGTGTGTCGGAGGTGGGGAGCCCCATGCAGTCGCGATCGCGGGGCTCAGACGGTCCCCACGATCGTGCTAAGGCCAGAGTCCGATCCTGCTGCTTTTTTGTGTCCCTCGCTGGGGTGGCCCGGGAGCCGCCGAAAGAAACCCAGACAGAGCCCTCTCACACCCCAGCACTTCTGCTCCCGCAGCCGTTTTATTGGCGCACTGATCTCCCGGGGCGGGGGTGCGAGGGGGATCCCCTTCCATCCGGGAGCGCTGCGGGCTGCGTTTTGGGGCTGGAGGCCACCAATCCATCACTTCCTCGGCTCTGCGCGGGCCCGGATGGCCGCGGCTGCGGAGGGGCCCTAGCACTTCGCGCTTCGTGGTGCGTTGGTGGCGGTGTGGGTGTCCAACATCGTGGGGGAGAGTGGGGGAAAACGGGCGCCGTTGATCGATGGGGGTGGGGTGCAAAGATGGTGGCTTCTCCGCTAAGGGGAGAGGGGGGCGCTGGCGTGGCCTCGGGTCGGAGGGAAGAGGTGGCGCTGGCGGGCGGGCGCCAGCCACCCACTTCACTGCACAGCAACAGCAGGCCTGGGGAGCCTAAGTGCAGGAGTGGAGGGGGGGCGGGAAAAGACAACAACCGCTCTCTTGCGCGGGGGCCGGGGGGGGGGTGTCCCTGATCTCTTAAGTCCCCATTTCATCCCTCACTAAAACTCAAAGGCCGGAATTTCTTGATACACGAAATTAGCTGTGGTTGTGTGTGTGGGCGTGTGTGTGTGGGTGAGTTCTGGACCGAACCTGGAAGACCTGTCCCATGACTTCTCCTCCACACCCCTTTTTTTCAAAACTTTTTTTCTTGTCCGCTGTGGCTCCCCATCTCCCTGAAGCCCAGTTTTCCTGACAGTGCTGCTTCTTGGTACTTCACACTTTCTCCCCCAGGGCCTTTGCACTTGCCTTCACTTTCCTAGTCTTGAAAGCTACCCCCCACCACTCTTCCCCTCAGCTGATCACCCATAACTCAATTCTAAATGCAAGAACCACGGGGGCAAGTGACATAGGATTCTGTTACCATATCTCCAAGACTTGTTGGAGGATGTGTGTGTCTGTTACCATATCTCCAAGACTTATTGATGGACGTGTGTGTGTTGGGGAGAATCGTCTGTCCACTGCTATATCCTCTGAGCAGTGCAGGACACTAGTGGGCACTCTGAAGGAAAGAATGAATTCTGACGCTGAGGAAGGAAAGGGAAGGAGGAAGGGTGCCCAGTGTCTGCAGCGTGTGAGGAGAGAAGGGTCTGGAAAGGGGCTGACTGTGTGGGGGTTTGCAGGTCATTGAGGAGTTTGCTTTGTTCTGGTGGAAGGCCATGGAAGATTCTGAGTAAAGCAGGGACCCAATGAGACCTACTTTTTTTTTTTTTTTTTTACATAGTTTTTTGGGCTAGTGATTTGAGCGACTTCTTTTGATGGATGGTGATTCATCCCAGTTACCTCGGCCAATGATCTAGAAGAAAATAATAATAATAATAATGGCTTAGTATTACCAAAGAAAAGTTGGCCGAGGAAGGATGTGGCCCCGGTTCCAAGTCGTTGCCCCCCACGCCCCAATCCTGTCTGTTTCATTCCCTCCTCCAGGCTGCTGAGTGTGTTTTCTTGCTGGGACCCCCATGCAGTCAGATCCCAGGCCTAGTGGGGCCCGAGCCCCCAGCCAGTTTCTGCCGCTCGGTGCCAAGTGTCCGGAGGGGACCGGGGACGCGGTGATGTACGCCTCCACCGAGTGCAAGGCCGAGGTGACGCCGTCTCAGGACGGCCACCGCACGTTCAGCTACACGCTGGAGGATCACACCAAGCAAGCGTTTGGCATCATGAACGAGCTGCGCCTCAGCCAGCAGCTGTGCGACGTCACGCTGCAGGTGAAGTACGAGAACACGCCGGCCGCCCAGTTCATGGCGCACAAGGTGGTGCTGGCTTCGTCCAGCCCCGTGTTCAAGGCCATGTTCACCAACGGGCTGCGTGAGCAGGGCATGGAGGTGGTGTCCATCGAAGGGATCCATCCCAAGGTCATGGAGCGCCTCATCGAGTTCGCCTACACCGCGTCCATCTCCATGGGCGAGAAGTGCGTGCTGCACGTCATGAATGGGGCCGTTATGTACCAGATCGACAGCGTGGTCCGCGCCTGCAGCGACTTCCTGGTGCAGCAGCTGGACCCCAGCAATGCCATCGGCATCGCCAACTTCGCTGAGCAGATCGGCTGCACCGAGCTTCACCAGCGCGCCCGAGAGTACATCTACATGCACTTTGGGGAGGTGAGACGGCAGGTGGGGGGCTTGGGGAAGAGGGGGACGGTGGTCGCCGAGGAGGAGCCAGGATCCACACAGCTGCATCTCCCCTTCAGATGCTAAAGATCCCCCTGAAGCTAAGGGGCTGGAGGAGGTGGGGCTCAGGTGGTTTATGCTTTGGGGTGTGTGTGTGTGTGTGTGTGTGTGTGTGTGTGTGTGTGTTCCAAAGGGCACTTGAGTGTGTGTTGCCTGTGGAGGCCCAAGGGTGACTTCAGGAATCACCCTGGATTGTTCTCCCTCCTTCTTGCTTGACTCTGGGGTTTCCCAGGCTCCGCCTTCCAGGGCCAGAACAATAGGCTTCCACCATATCCACCATGCATTTTTTCAGTGGGATCTGGGAATCTGAACTCAGGTCCTTTTGCTTGTGAGGCAAAGGCTTTAACCCCTGGGCTATCTCTCCTACTCTGTTTCTATTTGGGGCAGGTTCTCACATATAGCCCAGGCTGGTCCCAAACTCCCTATGTAGCTTAGCTGAACTGTACACACACACACACACACACACACACACACACACATTTAAGGGGGAGAGAGAGTGTATGTACTTGAGACAGAAGACAGCACATGCGTAGAGATCAGAAGATAACTTTCAGAAGGCAATTTACTCCTTTCATCTGGGGATGGAACTCAGGTTGATAGGTTTGTGAGCAGGCACCGTTACCCACTGATCCATCCCACCGGCCTCCTTCTAGTTTTTAAAGTTTTACTTAGCCTGTATGTAGGTGGGTGTCATAGATGCTGTGGTGCATGTGGAGATCAGAGGATAACTTGTAAGAGCCGATCCTGGGGATTGAACTCGGATCTTCAGGCTTGGCAGCAATCGCCATTACCTGCTGAGCCATGTCATGACCCACTGAACTCCTGATCCGGGGTGTCATGGCACCCGAGTCATGAAATGCTGGGAATGGAACCCAGGGCGTTGTGCATGCTGGGCGAGTGCTCTACCGACTGACTGGTAACCTTAGACCCCCTTTTTTTCTTCTAAATTATTATTGTTATTATTACTTGTTTTGATGAGTCCAGGCTGTGTTTTCTCAGGTTCCGGCGGTGTGGTCTGTACCTTGTGATTACTTTCATTTTCATTTCCCAATGCAGGAAGTTGTCAGGACAAAAAAAAAAAAAAAAAAAGGTTCATAAAAAAAATCACAGTGTTCAGCTTAAATTCTTTTTTTTAATGTTTAACTTTTTTATTCGTGAGAGAGAGAATGGAAGAGAGAGAAGGGCTGCAATATGCATGCCGAGGTGCACGGGGTAGAGGTCAGAGAACAACTCTCCCAAGCTAACGCTCTCCTTGTGTCACGTGGGCTTTCCAGTAATCAAACGCAGGTCACTGGGTTTGGGAACAAGTGCCTTACCTCCCATGGAGCCATCTCACAGGCCCCAGTTTTAATTCTTGTTTGGCCGTGACTGGAGGAAGCCACAGTGCATACAGAATATTCCAGATCAGAAAAGCCCAGTGGAAACGCTTCGAAATGGAAACCTTTCCAAGCTTGTTTTCACGTGGAGAATTCCACATCTGACTTCCCAGTGCAGGGGGTGGGGAAGAGGGGGCGTCAATGCAGGCACATTAGGAATGGTTGTGTCATTCCCTTTCAGGAGGGCTGAGACTGTGGCTCATGCCTGTCACCCCAGGGCTTAGGAAGCAGGCAGAGCAGGATTCATTGCCATCCTGGGCTACATGGGGAGTTCTAGGCTAGCCTGGACTACATGAACTGCATGAAAGGGCTAATGATACAGCTGAAGAGAACAGATTAAATATCCTCAGAATATCTGTAGGAGAGCAGTATCAGTACGGAACATTTTTAAGTCATTTGATTTTATTTGGGGAACATTTTTAAGTCATTTGATTTTATTTGGTGTGTGTATGTGTGTGTCTATGTGAGTCAAAAGGCAGCAAGGGTCACTTCTGGTATCACCGTGGATCGTTCTACCTCTTCTTTACTTTTCTCTGGAGTTTCCCAAGCTCTGCCTTCCAGGGCCAAAAGTACAGGCCACTGTCATTCCTCCCCTGGCATTTTTACGTGGTGTCTGTAATCTGAACTCAGGACCTTCTGATTGAGAGGCAGAGACTTAACCCCTGAGCCATGTCTCCAGCCCCATGTTTGATGTTTTAGAAACTATCTAATTATCAGAGAAGGGAATGTATGCCATGGCACGCAGGTGAAGGTCAGAGGACAACTGTCAGAAGTCAGTTCTCTTCTTCCACTCTGTGGGCTTCTGGGGCTCGAACTCAGGTCTCCAGGTTTGCTTGCAGGCTCCTGACCCTCTGAACTATATGACTGGTTGGTGTTCATAACAAGGTTTTTGCCCACCTAGCTAAACAAAACTACATGCCTAACATACAAAATTCTCAGAATTTTTTTTTTTACTTTTGTTAGTTATGCTTAATCCTAACAATTTTTGAGGTCCATATAATTTTGTAAATATTTTATTTGTGTGTGTGTTTACCAAAGGGCACTGAATGTGCTGTGGAAGCTCAAGGGTGAGTTACATCAGGAATTATCCTGGATGGCTTCTATCTCATTATTGCTTTGCTGTCAGGTTCCCCAGGCTCCGCTTTCCCAGGACTGGGAGTGGCAGATTACAGGCTGGCCACCCATTTCCTCTGGGTGTTTTTAAGGGGGATTTGGAGATCCAAACTCAGGTCAAAGGACCTGAGGGGCAGAGGCTTTTGACCCCATGAGTCATCTCCCCTGGGCCCATAGCATTTTAAAGCCCAGAATGAGAAAACAGCAATGTGGGGTGAAGGGGATGTGTTACCTGTGTTATCTCAGCCCTGGAGAAACGGAGGCAAGAGGATGAGAAGTTGAAGACCACCTTCAGCTACCTAGTCATTTTGAGGTCAGCCGGGATTGCAGGAAGACCCTGTCTCAAAAATAGAGTAGAATAAAACAGAATAAAAATAAAACAAGATAAAGTAAAATAAAATAATAAAATAAATAAACCCAAAGCCAAGGGTTCTCAGCTCTGCCAGGGCGGGGCTCTGCCCAGGGCAGGGCTGGGCGGGACGGGTGCAGAGCCCCGCCCACCAGCCTGTCATACTAGCGCCCCCTGCAGGTGGCCAAGCAGGAGGAGTTCTTCAACCTGTCGCATTGCCAGCTGGTGACACTCATCAGCCGGGACGACCTGAACGTGCGCTGCGAGTCCGAGGTGTTCCACGCGTGCATCAACTGGGTCAAGTACGACTGCGAGCAGCGGCGCTTCTACGTGCAGGCGCTGCTGCGGGCCGTGCGCTGCCACTCGCTGACGCCGCACTTCCTGCAGACGCAGCTGCAGCGCTGCGAGATCCTGCAGTCCGACTCGCGCTGTAAGGACTACCTGGTAAAGATCTTCCAGGAGCTGACCTTGCACAAGCCCACCCAGGTCATGCCCTGCCGCGCCCCTAAGGTGGGCCGCCTCATCTACACGGCGGGCGGCTACTTCCGCCAGTCGCTCAGCTACCTGGAGGCTTACGACCCCACCCACGGCACGTGGCTGCGCCTGGCCGACCTGCAGGTGCCCCGTAGCGGCCTGGCGGGCTGTGTGGTGGGCGGGCTGCTGTATGCCGTGGGTGGTCGCAACAACTCCCCCGACGGCAACATGGACTCCAACGCCCTGGACTGCTACAACCCCATGACCAACCAGTGGTCCCCCTGCACCTCCATGAGCGTACCCCGCAACCGCATCGGGGTGGGCGTCATTGACGGCCACATCTACGCCGTCGGAGGCTCTCACGGTTGCATCCACCACAATAGCGTGGAGAGGTAAGTCCCTCGGGGTGGGTGCCCGGATGCTCCCCCTCAAAATAAAAAACCCCGGCCCTTGCTGTAGGGGGGTCCGTCCCTGTAGTCCTTGGTTCCTGGCCCCTGCTGCCAGGGGAAGCTAGAGTTCTGGGTGGTGACCTAGAACTGTTCTGTCTTGGGGGCTGGGAACCCGTGGCGGGTCTGTCTCCCAATGCCCACCCACCCCTGTCTTGGTTCTTTTGCCCACACTCGGGAAACCCCGCCATTGCTTTCCTATGCAAATCATCTTGCCTTGTGATTGGCTAATTATTGTGGCGGGAGGGGTAGCTCCGTAGCAGGGCATTTGGCTTTCACGTTCAGCGCTGCAAAAAAACAGACAATAGAGGAAGGGGGTGCGATGGGTGTGGGTGAGCGTCTTGCATGTGCTAGATAAGCAGTATATTTGCTGAGCTGCGTCCCCAGCCCAGAAACTGGGAACTGGGAACTCGCCCCTGGTTTCACATGTGTGCGGTCTATGACTATAGGACGGTGGTCAGATGTGCCAACCTGAACAGGCCACTTTCAAGGAGGACAGGGACATAATTAATAACTCCAGGAACACAGGTATGGACTGGAAGTTGACCGGGACCCATCGGGAGCTGTGGTCACCCCGACTCCGATTGTGGCGCACTTGGAAGAAAACCATCCGGGCTGTAGCTTAGCTTGGTGGTCTTGCAGTTCTGGAAGTAGCAACGCCCTCTGCCCTGTGTCCAGTCTCATTGAGTGAGGGACAGTAGCGGGGTCAGCTGTCCATCCGAGGGGCTGGGGCAAGGGTGATGTCCCAGGTACAGGTAACACAGGTAACTGTGACCCTCAGTTTCCTCCTTGGGAAACGGGGCTGCTGGTCTGGAGGGTCCTGGAGGGATGGATTCAAGTGTCTCTAAAAACATAGCTCACGGGTCCATTCAGGACCAGCCTGGGCTACCTAGCCAAGACCCTGTGTCCAAAAGAAGTGAAATGAAACCAAATTCAAAATAGAGTGCGAGCGGGTGCAGCGCAGCCCCCTCCATGATTCCCGGGGTCACCGTCCCTCCTGATGTCCTTGGCAGATATGAGCCGGAGCGGGATGAGTGGCACTTGGTGGCCCCCATGTTGACACGGCGGATCGGCGTGGGTGTGGCAGTCCTCAACCGCTTGCTGTATGCCGTGGGCGGCTTCGATGGGACAAACAGACTCAACTCGGCTGAGTGCTACTACCCAGAGAGGAACGAGTGGAAGATGATTACCCCCATGAACACCATCCGAAGTGGGGCAGGTCTGCAGGTGGGGGGGAGGCGGAGGCAGGGGTGTCAAGTCCGGGAGAAGCCTTCTTCTCCCAACTGAACGAAGCTGAGAAGATCTAGACTCTACTAGATTCCAAGCCTTCCCCCCCCTTTCCCGTTTCTGGGTTTCTTTTGAGACAGGCTATCAGGTAGCCCAGGCTGGCCTCAAATTGGCCCTAGTAGCTCAGGGTGACCTTGAACTCCCGATCCTCCTGCATCCACCTCCCCGTGTGCTGGGCCCACAAGGCGTGTGCCACCAGGCTCCCCTGAAAGCTTCATGGGGTCCCTTGGGAACAGAAAGAAGGTGACATCTGGTGGGACTCGGAAGCCAGATCCCAGAGTGACCCTCAATGCGTGGTTCCGTGCAGGCGTCTGCGTGCTGCACAACTGCATCTACGCGGCTGGCGGCTACAACGGTCAGGACCAGCTGAACAGCGTGGAGCGCTACGACGTGGAGACAGAGACCTGGACCTTCGTAGCCCCTATGAAACATCGGCGGAGCGCTCTGGGGATCACGGTGCACCAGGGGAGGATCTACGTCCTGGGTGAGCTCTGAGGGGGCGGGGCATGGGAGGAAGCCCCGCCCCTGCTCTGCCCTTCAGGATGCTGAGCAGAGGCTCTAGTGCTGAGCCACGCCCCCAGCCCCTTCCTGGGCAGCGGCCCTATCTCTGAGCCCCCAGCCCCTCATTTGGGAGAGGATAAGGGGGAGGCTCCACCTCTGAGCCACACCCCTAGCATCTCACTGCAGAATGCAAAGTCGGGGATAGATGGCTGCTTCCTGTGCCCTGCGGCCCCGCTGACTGTCCCCTGCCTTGGCCCTGCAGGCGGCTACGACGGCCACACGTTCCTGGACAGCGTGGAGTGCTACGACCCAGACACGGACACCTGGAGCGAGGTGACGCGCATGACTTCGGGCCGCAGTGGGGTGGGCGTAGCGGTTACCATGGAACCCTGCCGCAAGCAAATGGACCAGCAGAACTGTACCTGCTGAGGGGCGGGGAGATCTCCTGCCGGTCCATCGGCGACACTTTTGTACAAAAGCAAGAGGAAAAGATAGTCCCGCGGGAGCCACACTGGCAAAGAAGGCCAGCGAACAAATGGTGATCCTCCCGCCAAGGGAGGCCGGGATGCCTCTGGGTTCAAATCCCACCTCTGAAGGAGACCCAGGCCTCCGCCCTTGCCCCCTCGGCTTCTGGTAAACCCCAGGAGCGTCCAAGACAGCCTATCTGGAACCAGATGCAGGACCCTCCACGCACCCACTGGCTGGGGACGAAGCCCACAGGACCCCCTCACTTCCCCTGGAGGTGGACACAGGTGCCAAGGTGTGGTGGAGGTTTTTGTTGTTCTTGTATGTTTTATTTTGTGTTGTTTTATTCCGAATCTTTTTGATGAGCTTCAGGGGAACAGGGGAGGGGCCGGGTGACCTCACATGGAGCGGGGCGGGGTGCCTCAGGACCAGGGGTCCCCCACGGACAAGCAAAGCCACTGGGCCTCTCAGCCGAGGACACTTACTTTCCAATGGAAATAAAACACAAACGAACTAGTGTCTCCCCCATTGGGGGGGTTGGCTCTCCTGGGACTTCCTTTGAAAGACTCTGGGTGTCTGGATGGGAGGGCTGCCGTGGGAGACGGCTCCTTCTGCGCGCGCCTTGGCCAGGGCCCAGGCCACAGGGCGGCCTTATCTCAGTTTCAGCTTTGGGAGAAGTCGGTCACCCAGCCCCATGATGCACTTGCTGGGGCTGTGCTGGAGGTCAGGGGGAGTGAGGGATTATGTTCAGTTACAGTTCTTACTCCAGTCGGGCAGGAGAGCTCGTGCCACGACCAGGGGCCGGGGGAACTGGCTGCAGCCACCCACAGGATTGCTGAGAGAGGGCAAACCTCACTTGCCAGAGGACCTGTCGGTCTACGCAGGCTGGAAAATGCCAAAGCCCAGAACCAGCTCCTTCCATCTTGCCTACCTGCTGGTGGAGTGGTGCTACCCACAAGGGCCGGATCGTCCCTCATGGTTTAGACCATCTCTTGCAGGGTTCCTCAGGATTCACCTTAGCCATCAGTTCTTTGCAGATGTGCCCAGAGCTCAGCCTGCCATTGTCAAGTTGACACCTGTATCACAGACAGGATAAATGAACAGGAAAGGAGGGAAGGAAAGAAGGAAGAGGTTTGGGTTTCATTGGATGTTATTACTGCAACGAAATGCCGGAGGCAGACACTTGAGGGAAGAAAGGTTTTTCAAGGGCCAGTGTGACAGAGTGGCCACATCACATCTACAGCCAGAGCAGAGGGCAGGAGCCAGTGCAGCATGAATGCATGAATGCAGCTGCGGCTTCCTTGCCTATGCTCAACTGACGTTTTGTTCTCAGTATTCATCCAGTCTTGGGCCAGGGAACGCCCCGCCCACGAGAGGCCTCTGCTTCCCCACATCAATTATGCAAGCAAGACAATCCCTCATGGGCTCCCCAAAGGCCAATCTTGATCTACAGACTATCAGGTGACCTTTGCAGAAGGAAGAACAGAAGGAGGGAGGAAAGACGAGGGACCAGACGGGTTAGAAACTGCCCAAGTGTCTTGGAGTTCCTTTTTCCTTCTGTGGAGCACTTGGAGAGGGACACTAAAGAAGCCCTTTGGGTACAGCAGTGAAAGAGCCAAAGCAGCCAGGGGAGGCGGCTCAGTGGTTAAGCCAAAGGACCTGAGTTCAGATCCCCAGATCCCTTCTAAGAATTCTTAGTGGGTGTGATGGCCCATTTGTCATTTAGCCTGGGAACTCCCAGAGTAAGCTGACTAGCCAGACCAGCCCTCATGGTTGCTCTGGGTTTCATGAGACCCAGGCTTACAACAGTCAGGTGGAAGAACGATGGAGGAGGATTCCCCATGTCACCCTTGGGCCTCCACAGGGACACACAGTGTCCTCTGATACACACTCACACATGTACACACACCGTGCAAAGGAACAAAAAGTTCCAGAAACATTCTAATGGACAATCAAAGGCATGAAGCCCCAATACAGTCACTTGGCCTGACCTAGGGTGGCCTTTCTTCAGGTTAGAGAGAACCCTGCGGGGGTGGGAGGAAAGGGTCAGCAAGGCAGCTCAGTAGGTAGGGGACTTGCTCACAAACCTGGCGACCAGAGTTCGATCCTTGAAAGCCCACATGGCAGAAAGTTATCCTTTGACCTCTACTTGTGCACCATGGCGTGTATGTGTTGTTCTTTCTCTCTCTCCTTTCATATTATTTTAAATTTCATTCATTTAGTGTGTGTGTGTGTGTGTGTGTGTGTGTGTCAGAGGGCACTGTGTGTTCCTATGGAGGACCAAGGATAACTTCAGGAATCATCCTGCATGGCTTCTACCTCCTTCTTGCTTTACTCTGGGATTTCCCAGCCTCTGCCCACCAGGGCCAGAAGTATAGGTGGCCACCTTTTCCGCCTAGCATTTTTATGTGGGACCTGGGATCCGAACTCAGGACCTTCTGTTTGAGAGGCAGAGTCTTAATCCCTGAGCCATCCCTCCAGCCCCCTCTCATATATAATTGAGTGAGAGAAAGAGGGAGAGAGAGAGAAAGAGAGGGAACAGGCTGAGTAGCTGAGGCCAGTCACATATTCTGGGTTTTCTTACCTGTGAACATGGGACTTTGGACGCGTAGTGGACATCGGGCCTTCTGTCCTCTATCACCTCCAGCTGGGCCCACTAAGGGGAGGAGGTTGGTCTTCTCTTTTTGCTTGTGTGACTTCTGCAAGGATGGAGCTGATCCAGGGCCCCGAGCATACTGAGCCTTCTCCCCTTGTCCCCTCCCACAAGGTGTCTTCTGACCCTCCCTACGCACCCACTTTTGTCGGCCACGCCTCTGTCCCCAAGGAGGACAAATAAATAAGTAAATGCTTAAAGAAATGAAAAGAGCTGCAGTAGGTGTTTTTTTGGGGGTGGGGTCCGGTGTTAAGCTTGGGTTGGTCCTCAGAGCTGCAATCCACCTGTTTCCAAACACAGGGAAGGGCAGCAAGCTAAATGGGGTGGGGGAGGGGGGAGAGCAAGTTCACGCCGATGTACCGCAGGTGGAAACAGTTTGTCTGGAGATAAGAGGGCAGAAGGAAGGTCAGATCCTGTAGTAACCCCGGTGACAGGTGACAAGTGGTCCACTCATCACATGAGGTGGGGCAGGGGCAGGAGGAAGAAAACCTACAAACTGATTGGCAGGTGTCACAGTCCACCTGCATGTGGCTCATAAATGTGCAACCGACCAAAGTCCAAGGAGCAAGAGGTTTAATTCCGGTTTACGATTGATTGGTTACAGTTCCATGTCAGCTTGGCAGGAGAATGCACCCCAACACCAGGGCCAAGGGAACCAGCCACACCATCTCCTCTTAACAGCTGAGAAAGGGACGATCCTTACCTGGCAGACCAGCTTGTCTGGCCAAGTATACACAAGGATGCCGACTTCCCTGACTAGTTCTCTCCATCTTATCGACCTGCCCCGGGACTAGTCCCACCCACCATAGGCTGGGCCTTTCCATCAACTAGACAATCTCCTGCAGGCTTGCTCAGGGCCTAACTCAACCACAAATGAGCTCAGAACTCAGACCCTTGACCCATCAGGTTGACACCTGGATCTAACTATGACAACAGGCAAGCATATCCAACACTGGATCAGCAGGAAGATGTTTTTATACATTCATGGTGCCAAGGACATAATGTCAGTCTTCTGGTGTGTGTGTGGGGGGGGGAGGCTGGGAATGAAACCCAGGGTTTCATACTTGTTGGACCAGAGACCAACCCACAGAGACAGTCACAGACCTTCCCACACCCCTAAATTGTAAGGGGGTGATGTGAGTCTTCCCTTCCAAACAGGGATCCTTGAAGGCACAAGAAGATGTTGGGAGCTTATCCACAGAGACCACCAAAACCTTTGCCATATCCCCTTTGAATTGGAAGCCCTCAGGAGAGACAGAGAAAGGGGTGTGTGTGTGAGTTAATGGATGCTTTGAGAATTGAATGGAGGAAAGCAAGGTAGTAGGAACCCCTCAGATGATAGGGTCCAAACTAGACCTCCATCTCAAGAAGAATAATGACTCTGGGGTACCCTGGGGAATGAGTGATCTGGGGGTCCCCACTCCTGCAGAAGAGGTATCTGAGGCTTGCCTGTAAAGTTCTTGATTTTTCTGTTGGAAGAAAATACACACATACATACACACACACACAAAATCTGTTGGCAACTGCAACGGGGACTAACCTCCACGACTCAAGGCGGGGTGCGTGTACGTGGGGGGGTAAGAGAGAGCAGGGGAGTGATGTATTCCTGGGTCAGTCGGTACAAACATCAGGGGATCCAGGCAGGGCTGGTGTACGCCTGTCACCCCAGCACTTGGGAGGTGGAGGCCGGAAGATCAAGAGTCCCCTGAAAAAGTAGGACTCGCAGCAGGATACCCTAGGGGGGGTTGATTCTTCCTCTAACACCTGCGCAGAACGTGCACCCCAATTTCTCAGCTGCTTCTGCCCTCCGTTTCAAGAGCCAAGTGGCCGCAGCCCTCATTAGCTGGTTTTTTTTTTTTTTTTTTTCTACAAACAACTGACAAGGATGCCAGCCAATCAGAGTGCGGAGGGAAAAAACTGTCGGACATCCCGCCTCCTCTTGGTTCGGCGCCTGCATAACTTCCCGACCTTGCTGCAGTTCTGCAAATGCCCGAGAGGGGACGCGCGAGAGCCACGGCGCTGCGCCCTGGTCCCAGAACTGGTTCCTACTAGTATTTACTTGGTTAGGGGCCGCTGGTAGGAATCAAGTGTTTACGTCAGAGGAGCTGTGTCTGGCACATAGTCATCGCCCCGGGAGACTGAGGTGCTGTTACTTGTATTGGAAGCCAAGGGAAACAGACAAAACTTGGGGGCAGAAAAATTGTGTCTGTCCAGAATTCCCTAGGTAGAGACAGATGGATCACGAGTTCAAGGTCAGTGTAAAAACTTCAAGGCCAGCATGATCTATAAGATGAAAAAAGTCAGAAAATAATAAAATCTGGGAACAAAAGGCAGATACCCTTTACTATCTAATAGATGGTTTCTTTTTATTATTATTCTTTTTTTTCGTGTGTGTGTGTGTGTGTGTGTGTGTGTGTGTGTGTGTGTGTGTATCAGAGGGCACTGTGTGTCTCTGGGGAAGCCCGAGGGTGACTTCAGGAACTAACCAAAACAATCAAATCCGGAAAAGTAAAAATTTTACTTAACAATCCTGCCTCAAGACATCCTTCCATTCCTCCCCTTATAGGCTGCAGAGACGGCTCAGGGGTTAAGACTGCCTTGCAAACAGAAGGTGCTGAGTTCATATCTCAGGTCCCATGTAAAAAATGCCAGGTGCAAACTGTGGTTCCTTGCACTTCCTGCCCTGGTGGACAGAGCCTGGGAAATCCCAGAGCAAAGTAAAAGGGAGGTAGAAGCAATCCAGGATGATTCCCTAAGTCACTTTGGTCTTCCATAGGGACACACAGTGCCCTCTGATACATATACACACAAAATAAAAACAAATTAAATAAGGTTTAAAGAACACCTCTTAGAACTCGAAATACTGTTACATACTTATTTTCTTTCCTTCTTTCCTTCTCTTTCTCTTGCTTGTGCATGTGTGAGTGTGTATGTGGGCATGTGTGTCTGAGGGCGCTGTGTGTCCCTGTGGAGGCTCAAGGATGACTTTGGGAATCATCCTGGATTGCTATACCTTCCTGTTGCTTTGCTCTGGGGTTTCCCAGCCTCCGTCCAGCAGGGCCAGAAGTACAGGCTGCCATCATTTCTGCCTGGCATTTTCATGTGGGACCTGGAATCTGAACTCAGGTCCTGTTGCTTGCGAGGCAGAGGCTTAACCCGTGAGCCATCTCTCCAGCCCAGTTGTGACATATATGTGGTGTGCTTTGTGTGTTGAGGTTGAAACCAGAAACCAGAGGAGGAAAGGTCCTTCGTCATGCAGTGGTGACAATCCCACCTTCCTGCTTACCCGGAAGGTGGCTGCAGGTCAGAGAGCTACAGCTGCTGTTCATGTGGTGCTGGGGGCAGGGCCCCGGGCCTTGCTCCTGGTAGGAAAGATTCTACCTCTGAGCCATGCCCCCAACCCCTCCCAGGAGGATACCAGGCTGTCACTCTACCCCTGAGCCACGCCTCTAGTTTGCCCACTGGAGGATGCTAGGCAGGGACTCTACCTCTGAGCCACGCCCCCACACACGTTGAAGTTTTATATTAGCAGGTGCCAGGTGACAGATGGTTAGATCCTGACTCCAGGACTTGGTAACTCAGGTCCTTCTGCTTGGGAGGCAGAGGCTTAACCCCTGAACCATCTCTCCGGCCCCATTAGGAAGGTTTAAAAATATTTTTATTTGATAGGAGAGGGAGAGAAGGTGCACACATGCTTGCCATAGTGCTGAGTGGAGGTTGGTTACTTCTCTCCTCCCCTGTGGGCTCTGGGGATGGAACTCAGGTCTCCAGGTCTGGGAGCGGCACCTCAGCTATGTCATTGTCCACTGGTATTTCTATCTGTGGCTGTCTCCTCCTCCAGCCTCCTGTTCCCAGGTCACCAGGGAGTGTAGGAAGGGGAGGAACCTCAGCTAATAATCAGGAGAAAGATGTGATATGCACACAGTGGGGATATTGACACTCGGCATGTAGAGGTCAGAACAAGTTCAGGGTCAGCCTGGTCTAACTTAATCCATTCCAGTTCAGCCTTGGACTATGGACTGACATCCTGCTGCATATAAATAATAAAATAAAAATAATCAAAAAAAGAAGAAGAAAAAATAATTCCATCACTGTGTGTTGGGGGAGGGGTAAGGGGTAAAGGCAGGAGAGAGTTGAAGGCTATCCTAGGCTACATAGTGGGTTTGGGGCTAGCCTGGACCACGTGTCTTCAATCACAGCCCAGCAAACACATCAAAGGAAGGCACGCTGACTAGAAGCATAGATGACAGGTTCACTTTAATTGGTGACAAGATGTGAGTATGGATCCACAGACCGACAGGTCGTCAAAGTGAAGAACCACACAAGCAGCTGGCAGGACTGGGGGGGTTGGAATTGTGCCAGCCCTTAGGGGTGGGAGCGGGGGAGGAGCCCTGTGTGGAGTTCCAGGAAGAGGAGGGAGTCTGTCTAGGTATTATCCCCTTCCCCCACGCTGCCCTTGACTTAAGACTCCTGCAAGAAGGGACAGGATACAGGCTCCCATTGGACATGATTTTCCATGAAACCATAGTGGGGTCCACTCCCCCTACCCCAGGACTATGGTACAGTTATTATCATACAATAACAGGAAGGTTTTGATTTTTCCCTTTTTGCCTCTGTAGAATAATTTACAAACCAACCTTACAGTATGTACAGAAAAAAAAAAAAAGCTTAAAACAAACAAACCCAAATCCACCTTGCTAAATATCACAGGGTGGGGGGACAGTAGGGAGGAAGTAGGGGGCTACAGTACCGTGTGCACAAAATTAGGGGGGCAGGCAATGAATGAGACAGCCCCTCCCACCCTGCCACAGATTGGGGGGCATGGGGAAGGAGAAATGGGTTCTTTCCTTTCCATCCGTCCCCCATGGCTTGGAGAAAATGGCCTTGTGTGTGTCTGTAGTATTGCTCAGGGATGGCTGAGGGAGGGGTAGGGGGCGGGACACAGGCTCGGCAGGGTGGGGATCGAGGAGAAAGTGCTTTGGTGTTGGGAGGGATGCCCAGAATGGGAGATGTGGGGGACACACCATTATTGCTCCTAGGGCAAAGAAAGAAAGAATCAGAGGCGGAGGAACAAGGGAAAAAGAGTTAGGGTGAAAGATTTAGAAGTATTGAGGGGCACCCTGGGAATAGAGACTTTAGGACATGGGAGCAGGTGTGGGGGCCTTCACCTACAGCTTCAAAACTCATTAAGGCAGAAATACCCAGAGGAAGCAGTTGGAAGGTGTGTGTGTGTGTGTGCGCGCGCGCGTCTTGTTCCAATGCAGACAATTCCAAGTGTCCAAAAGGAACAGGAAGTGGGTGTTGAGCACAGATGGGAGGTGATCAGTCTCCTCTCGATGCCCTAGGCCGGAGGCTGGCTGGTGCAGTGGATGATGCCCGTTCTCTGGATCGGGTACAGACAGCTGTGCTACCCCTCTCGTCCCTGCCTATGGCTGTGTACCAGAGTGAAATGGAAGACTTGGAGCAGAGAGGGGGGCTGGGGGAGAGGGTGTCCCTGCCACGACCAACCCCTGGTCGTGGCTGTTCCCAAATGGAAGGTTCTGGAGGCGCCTCCCAGACCCACAGTGGTCCAGAAGGCCGCTCCACTGGACAAGTTGGGGTTTCAATGAACAAGTTCTGAAAGACTGGACCTTAGACCTGGAGGGAGGGGAGAGACCAGGAATGGGAGGGGCATCTACAGTTGCTGTGTTTCTTCTTAAGTTTTTTTTTTTCCTTTTTTCTTTTTGTTCTTTTTTTTCTAAAAACGTTACAATGAAAAGTAAAAATATAAAATCCCTCTTGGGGGGACCTGAGCCCCGGGTCCCCCAGCCCCCACCTCCACCTTCACCCGAAGGCCCAGTGGATGAGGGTTGGGGGGAGGGGACACACACAGAAGAGGAAACCCCCCACTTTTCGGCTTTCTTTTTTCTCAGCAGAGCCAGGAGTCTTTGAGGGAGCCTAAGAGGAGGGGGGTGTGAGGTGAGGAGAAAGGGGACCAAGGGAGGGCTCAGGGTGAGGGGACTGGGGGTCAGGTAGGGTCTCCGCCTGGCTCCCACTCGCTCGGGGCTGGGAACCTGGCCCCCTGGTCCCCGGCTGTCTCTGTGCAGGCCCGACAAGCCCTCTTGGCGGCCAGCTGGTCTCTGAGAGACCCCCCCTCCGCCGCCTTGGAGGGGGGGCCCAGGAGGCCCGGGGCCTCTTCTGGCACGGATGGGGTCCTCAGGAGTAGGAGGGGACTCTGGAGGTTGGAGGGATGCTTGCTGAAATCGGCGGCCTCCACAGAATCCTGACTGCTGTCTATCGCCCCCTGCCTCAAATTCTCTTCTTTCTGTCCAGCTGCTGGGGGGTCCCGGAGCAAGACCTTGGGCAGATCCTCAGTCAAGGCTGAGACGTTGGCCTCTGGCACCTGCTTGTCCCACGCACTGTGTTCTTCCTCCTCTTCCTCCTCCTCTAGAGTCAGTTCAAACTGGAACTTGTCGGGTGGGGGTGGGTGGCCGGGCCCCCCGGGATCTTCCTCTAGGGGGGGAGGGGAGGGGCTCTGGCGGATGGCGCTGTAATACCAGTCTCTGTTGTCTTCCAGAGTGTCCAACATGTCCTGAGCATCCGGGTGCACGAGGTCAGCCCACGTCTCCCACAGCGGGTGGACGATGTAGTCGATGAAACCCACCTGGGGGGAGAGGGGGGGTGTCATCGCGGGTCCTGGTGAGGGGAACTAGTAAAATACCCCCCTCCCAGGCCACGAGAAAGCTCAGTGGGTAAGGTGCCTGCTACTTGCAAATCTAGAGATCTGAGTTCAGTTTCTGAAAGTCCGAGTGATGCATATGTATCTTTCTTTCTCTCTCAAATAAATATTTTTTAAAAAACCCACCACCTCCCAGACTGTGGGTATGGTTCAGTGGGCACAGCGCTAGCCTGGCATGGACCAAGCCCTGGGTCCCATCCCCAACACTCCCAGATATTGATGTACGCTTGTTGTCATAGTACCAGGGAGGTGGAGGCGGGAGGATCAGGAGTTCTAGGTTATCCTCGGCTACATATCAAGTTTCAGGCCAGCCTGGGCTACAGGAAACTCTGTTTTCAAACCAAACCAAAAAACCTGTATGTCTAGCAGGGAGTGCCCCCCCACACACAGAAAAACCACTTAAAACCAAATGCCAGATATGGTGTGTGTGCTATCATCGCAATACTCTGGAGACTGAGGCAGGTGGATTGCTATAATGTTCAGGTCAATCTGGGCTATGAATGTGAGTTTCAGGCTGACCAGAGCTCTCTCAACAACCAGGCAACCAACCTGAAAGAAGTTCTGTGCATATTCCATGCATGTGTCAAATGGGGGATTTGTTAAAAAGTAAAATAAAACATATTGTGGCCTATGGATGATGTTTCTCCTGCCTTTTCTATCCTGAGAAACTAGGAAATCCCTGGTGGTTAACACTGCGATCCTGGGGTCCTCCTTCCAGCCAGGTAGCTTCCTGCACTCTTCTGGTGAGAAACAATGTCAAGCTGAAAACTCCATTTCCATCTGTCACTAGAGAATGCTGGGCGCTACCTCTGCAGGCAGCTGGGGTAACCAGAGTTTTGACAGCATCTGCAGCCCCAAGAAGCCTTCCTGGTATGTTTCTAGGGGTGTGCTGGATTCATGAGTGATGTGTGTGTAGATGCACATGTCTTTCTCCCTCTCTGTGTATGTATGTATGTATGTACTTATGTACGTATCCATCCATCTATCCATGTGTCTATCCGTTTATCTGTCTGTCAGACCATTAATCCATCCATCCACCCATTTATCTAACCATCCATATATCTGTCCATCTATTTATGTATAAATGTATCTATTTATATATACGTATATATGTATCTATGTATGCATGTATGTATGTCTATCTGCCTGTGTGTCTATCTATCTTTTAATTTAAAAGTCAGGCACTTGGGCTGGAGACATGGCTCAGGGGTTAAGACAAGACTGTCTCACTGGGGCTGGAGAGGTGACTCAGGGGTTAAGCCTCTGCCTTGCACGCTGAAGGTCCTGAGTTCTGATCCTAGACCCCACGTATAGATGCAGGGTGGGGGCGGCCTGCGTTTCTGGTCCTGGAGGGCGGAGCCTGTGAATCCCGGGGCAGAGTAAACAAGGAGGAGGTGGAGGCGGTCCATGGCGGTTCCCGAATTCGCCCATGGTTCTACACACACACACACACACACACACACACACACACACATACATACATGCACACACGTGCACACACATGCACAATTGAATAAAAAAAATTAGAAAAAAAAACTGGGTATGTTGGTGTCTGTAACTCTAATGGGGATGAGGGGAGATGTGCCGGCTGGGGGCTGGGAGCTTGCCAGCCAGCTGGTCTGACTGGGTTCTAGGTTCAGTGAGAGAACTTCTTTAAAAACAGAAGGCACAGAAGACACGACTTACCAAAGACACAAAACATAAACGAACGACAGAAAGACAGGGTCCTGCCGCCCAAGCTCGCCCCACACTCCTGGGCAGCATCAAGCTTCCTGCCTCCAAGACCACTGTAGCTGGACCTGAAAGGACCACTTTCCTAGCGTAAAGATAACTGCACAGGGATACAAGCTATAGTTTTAAAAATAAAACCTCTACGAAGGGGGGAGGACTGCGGCTCAGTGGGCAGAGTGCTGGCCTGACACACAAGACGCCCTGGGTTCCATCCCTAGCACGGAACCAGGCATGGGCGCACCCCCCCATCCCAGCACTCGGGAGGTGGAGGCAGGAGGATGAGGAATTCAAGGGCAGCTTCAGCTACACCCAAAGTTTGAGCTCAGCCTCGGCTACGTGAAACCCTGTCTCAAAAAAGAAATAAGAGGGTTGACAGTACAGCTCAGTGGGTAAGGTGACTGCACAAAAGCCAGGAGACCTGGGTTCAATCCCGGAGGCCCACATGGTGGAAGGAGAGAACTGACTTCCAGGGTTTGTCCTCTGACCCCCACCTGTGCACCATGGCATGTATGAGCTCTCTTTCTCTCTCTCAGAAATAATAACAATAATACAATTCTCACAAAGGATCGCTATCCAGTGGACAAGCTGAACTTCTCAGCCCACACCCAGCATTCTCCATGTGACGGAGGACCCTGCTGTGAGAAACATGTGCAGGGAGAGGCTCAGCAGCTAAGGGGGGGTCCGCACCCAAACCTGGTGATGTGAGTGCTAGCCCCGGAGCACACAGGGCGGAAGGACAGAATTGGCTTCTGAAAGTTGTCCTCTGACCTCCATATATGTCCAGACACCTCTCTCTCATCTCTCTCTCTCTCTCTCTCTCTCTCTCTCTCTCCCTCTCCCTCTCCCTCTCCCTCTCTAGTTTTGAACACCAGCGAGGGCGTGTCCAGGCCAGCGCAGTGTGGCAGATCTTAATCCTGGTCCCAGCAGATGGAGAAGGACCCCGTCTGGGCTTTGGCGCCGGAGGCTGAGCGGAGGATGGATGGAGCCCTGTGTCTCATTCTCGCCCAAGGCCGGTACCTGAGACTTCTCCACGGACGCGGTGTGCTTGTCGCACATGGGGCTGATCTCCATGCCCCGCTCCCGCTCGCGGTCGCCCTGCTGGAAGAACTCGGCCATGATGCGGTCCGTCCACTGGCGGTAGAGCTCTAGTGGCTTGGTGGGGTTGCTGAGATCCGCGCAGTGCACCATGTTCCGAAGGACCTGGGGGGGGGTGGACAGGGCAAGAGGCCGTTCAGAGACCAGGCCTCAGACTTTTTATTATTTGTGCATGTGTGTGTCTGTATCAGAGAGCACTGTGTGTCCCTGTGGAGGACCAAGGGTGACTTCAGGAATCATCCTGGATCGCTTCTACCTCCTTTTTGCTTCGCTCTGGGATTTCCCAGGCTTTGCCCACCAGGGCCGGAAATGCAGGCTGCCCCCATTTCTGCTTGGCATTTTTTTCGTGGGACCTGGGATCCAAACTCAGGACCTTCTGCTTGGGAGGCAGAGTCTTAACCCCTGAGCCATCTCTCCAGCACCTTTCGGAGGTTTTCGTTTTAGTTATTTGTCTTCAGACATGATTCTCATGTAGCCCAGGCTAGCTTGGAACACACTCTTTAGCTGAGGATGACCTTGAACTCCTGATCCTCCCACTTCATCATGCTGGGGTGACAGGCGTGGGATATCACCACATTCAGCTTTTGTTTTTAATTTTACTTTTTTGAGACAGGGTTGCTACGGTGACCAGGCTGGCCTTGAACATGCCGCTATCCCACTTCTTTTCTTTATTTTTATGTGTGTGTGTAGTAGAGGCACTGCGTGTCCCTGTGGAAGCCCCAGGGTGACATCAGGAATCACCCTGGATTGTGCTACTTCCTTATTGCTTGGCTCTGGAGTTTCCCAGATTCCACCTTCCAGGGCTGGAAATACAGGTCTCCATTTCTGCCTGGGTATTTTCACATGGGATCCGGGATCTGAACTCAGGACCTTCTGCTGGGGAAGCAGAGGCCATCTCTCCTGCCCTATCCTCCTGTTCAGGCTTCCTGAGTGTAGGCTTATAGAGAGCTGCCACCACATCCACTGGGCCAAAGCTGGTAGTGGTGGGGGTGTGTGTGTGGAGAGAAAGAAGAAAAGAGGTAGAAAGCAGGGCTGGAGAGATGGCTCAGGGGTTAAGACTCTGCCTTGCAGGCAGAAGGTCCTGAGTTCAGATCCCAGATCCCATGTATAGAAGACGCCAGGCAGAAGCAGGAACGGCCTGCGTTTCTGGTCCTGGTAGGACGGAACCTGTGAATCCCGGGGCAGAGTAAACGAGGAGATGGAGGCAGTCCATGATGGTTCCCAAATTCGCTCGTGGTTCTACACAGACACACACACACACACACACACACACACAATTGAATAAATAAAAAAAAATATATATATAAAAAGAAGGCAGAGGCATAGGGGGAAGATGCAGAAGGTGACAGAAGTGGGGGACAAGGGAGAGTAGGTGGGAGAGGGTTGGGGAGATATGGGACAGGCGGAGGAGAGGGCTGGGATAAGGACCACCGTCTCCACGCCGGGGTTGGGTGTGTGGGGGTGTGCCGTACCTGGATTCGGTCTGCGTAGTTGTCCAGCAGGAGAACCCCCGAGCTGGTCACTTTCTTGGTCTCCACCATCGTCTTCAGATCAGCTAGGAGGGTCATGTGCTTGGACATGTCTGTGGCCAGCACCTGTGGGCCAGGCCACGTCACAGGAGGGGGGAGGACGGGGCGTGGGCAAAACCCACCCACCCGCCTGCTGTCATTCAAACACCCATCGGCCCGTTGGCTGTCATTCAGCCACCCATTCGACCCTCAGCTGTCACTCACCACCCACCAGGGGGCTCGGGAGTCTTTCACCCCACAGTACCTGTGGCTGGGAGAGCATCTCAGAGCCTCAGACCCCGCCCTCGCCACCAGCCCGGGAACGCTAAGCTCCGCCTCTCCCGCTCTGGCCCCGCCCCGGCCCCGCCCACCATGTCGATGACCATCTTGCGCAGGCTCTGCCGCTGGCGCTTGCTGAGGTTCTGGAAGATGTCGCAGTTCTCTTCCTGTAGCAGCTTGAAGCCCACAGCCAGGTGGTGATTCTCCAGCACCGACTCGTCGTTGTACATCAGCGCCAGCTCCGAATCTGCAGCCCCCCCCAGGAGGCGGAGCCGTCAGGAGGGGCAAAACCTAACTGCGAATCCCTCCTCCGACCTGATGCCCACGCCCCCAATGGCTGGGCCCCGCCCTCCAGCTGACCCAGGCTGGGCACCTCCACTTCCGGCAGACCCACCCATCCTTGGAAGCCCCAAACTGTCTATTTCCAGGTTACTGAGCCCCGGCCCCTACCATGTCCCGGAACTTCACAAACTCCACCCTCGGACACCTCAGATCCACTCTGACCCGGTTGATTAACTTCACCTCCGGTAGAACTATCCATCTGCAGACGTCCCACCCTCAAGCTCCCTGGCCCCACCCCTAATGCCCATCCCATCCTTACAACCACACACTCAGCCCCATTCCCAGCCCAGCTGACCTGTCGCTCAGGCTGGCCCCGAGCTCAGAAGGCCTGGTCCCGCCCAGCCTGCTGAACTCCAGATTGCTATGTCCCATCCCAAGCCCCCAAC
This sequence comes from Typhlomys cinereus, assembly GCA_023101885.1. Taxonomy (NCBI): domain Eukaryota; kingdom Metazoa; phylum Chordata; class Mammalia; order Rodentia; family Platacanthomyidae; genus Typhlomys; species Typhlomys cinereus. The sequence continues at coordinate 25,615 of JALPQD010000931.1, read as the reverse complement.
CTCGGACTGGCTGGCCTTGTCCCGTCTACCCCAAAGCACCAGCTCCTTCTTAGCTGTCTAGCCACGCCCTCAGGATGACTAGCCCCTCCCCTGGCCCTATGGCCCACCCTTCACCCACCTAGCTCCACCTTCATTCAACCCCAGGTCTGTGAGAAAAGCTCCTCCCTCACTCCAAATGGCCCCGCCCACAGTCCAGTTAGTCCCGCCCACAGTCAAACCAGTCTCGGGGAAAGATCACTCACTGGTGTTGATGAGGAACTGATTGGAGACCCCAGGGTGGTCCACGTCGTGGATGGCAGCTGCAAAGAGAGCCGCGAGGATCTCCAAGTCTGTGAACACGGCCTGGGGAACCCCGACAGGTCAGAGGAAATCAGCAGATGCTTCGAGGATGATAGACAAGTGAGAGGGGCGGGGCTGGGGAGAGGGCTCAGGGGTTAATTAAGCCTTTGCCTCCCAAACAAAAACACCAGAGTTCAGGTCCCCAGATCCCATGTAAAATACCTCTGGGGTAAATGGCAGTGGCCTGTAATTCCAGTCCTAGAAGGGGGAACCTGGGAAACCCCAGAGCAAAGAAGCAATAAGAAGGTACAGCAATCCAGGGTGATTGGGCATCTGTAGGGACACACACTCAGGTGCCATCTTGTGTACACACACACACACACACACACACACACACACACACATACAAACACAATAAAAGAAAATAAGAGATGCACCAAGAAGATCAGAGAGGTATGTTGGGGGACTGTCCAGACAGATGAAAGAGAAAAGAAGTAGAAGGTTCTGGGCAGCTGGAGCATTTGGCAAAATGCTTGCTGTGCAACCACAGGACCTGAGTTCGATCCTCAAGCCCACCCTGGGCATCCATGCGCAACACCAGACATACGTGGATGCCCACCACACACATCTAGACCCGAGAAAATGAGGTGAACTTGTAGACATGCACGTGCACACAGAAATGCACACATGCACACACACCCAAGAGGCCAGGCATGGTGGCGTGGGTTTGTGAGCCTTGCACTGGGGAGGTGGAGACAGGAGAATCCCAGGGTTTGGTGGTCAGCAGGTCTAGCCACCTCTTGGGGCTTCAGGCTGGAGGGAATCCTTGTTTCAAAAACCAAGGATCGGTCAGTGGGAGAGACTCATGCCCCAGAATGAGTTCCATCCCTGGAAATCCACACGGTAGAAGCAAAATTGTCCTCTGACCTCCACCTATGCACCATGGCATGTGTGCCCGCCCTCTCTCTCCAAGACATAAGATATTTGTTATAATGATGGGGGCTGTGGAGCTGGCTCAGTGAATCAGGGGCTTGCCCCACCAGTGTGAGGATCAGAGTTCAAATCCCCAGGGCAGGCTTGGCAGCCTGCTTTTATTACAGCCCTGGGGGAGGCTGGCTAGCTAGCCTAGGGCATTGGTGATTTCTGGGTTCCACCGAGAGACACCCCCCACTTCACATTGAGAGAGCCGAGTGAGGGACACTGGATGTCACTTTCAAGCCCCTCCCACATGCACATGAAATGTCAGCTGCATCTGTGCACATGTGCTACACATAGAGACACAAGCAAACAAGGTTGACTGTCGGCCTCCACAGGCATACACACACACACACACACACACACACACACACACACACACACAAAGTAAACAGAAAAAGATGGGTGGAGATGTGGATGCCAGAGACAGGCAGGAGATAGGCCGTCCTGGGGGGGGGCAGGGATAGGCAGCATGACGGGTGTGGAAGAAGACAGGGTTCGCTTGCACTCACGTCCAGCGCGGGCGTGGCCAGCAGCACGTGCGTGGACTGCAGCACGTCGGCCGCATGCAGGCTGTTGTGATACGCCACGTCTGCGTGGTAATGATCTTCCAGGGTCAGTGTGTACCTCACCATGGTGTCCGTGGGGATATGGAACTTCTTCAGCAGGTCCCGCTCCTGGAAGCCAGCAGGGCGGGGCAGTGAGGCAACCCTCTGACCTTCTTCCTCCCTCCCCTCTTCAGAAGGTGACCCCTCCCTTCAGATCCTAGCCCACTGTGCCCCCCCATCACCTGGAAGATCGTATACATGATACAGCTGAGGATGTGGCCCCCGGCGTAATCGGACACGCAGAAGATGTTCAGGCCCCACTTGCTCAAGTTCTCTAGTTCCTGGGGGGAGGGGGTCAGAGGTCAGGGGTCAGAGGCTGCCTGGTTCAAGAGGCCCGGCGGTCCCGGAGGTCCTTTCCTTAGCAGTTCTGGGACCCACTGCGATGCAATGAAATGTGTCGCTGCACAGAATCTAACAGAGCTTCTGTCATTGTGCGTGTGTGCACACGGATGTCCGTGTATTGCATGCACGCATGCACCAGCCATGCATGCCCAGAGTGGGTAGAGGGAGGCGTGGCCCTCCATCTCTCACCACAAGTTTATTTTTTAAAATATTTTATTTGTGTGTGGGGGGGGATGGGTATCAAGGGCACTGTGGAGGCCCAAGGGTGACTTCGGGAATCATTCTGCATGGCTTCTACCTCCTTCTTGCTTCACTCTGAGATTTCCCAAGCTCTGCCCACCAGGGCCACTGCCATTTCTGCCCGGCGTTTTTAGTTGGGACTTGGGATCTGAACTCAGGACCTTCCACTTTCGAGACAGAGTCTTAACCCCTGAGCCATCTCTCCAGCCCCACTTTTTTTTTTTTTAAGACAGGTTCTCAAAAAAAAAAAAAAAAAAGACAGGTTCTCAGGGCTGGAGAGGTGGCTTAGGGGTTAAGCCTCTGCCTTGCAGGCAGAAGGTCCTAAGTTCGGATCCTAGACCCTACGTATAGAAGCTGGGCAGAAGCGGGGCGGCCTGTGTTTCTGGTCCTGGTAGGGCGGAGCTTGTGAATCCTAGGGCAGAGTAAACTAGGAGGAGGCGGAGGCAGTCCATGGTTCCCAAATTCACCCATGATTCTACACACACACACACACACACACACACACACACACACACACACACACACGTGCACACACACAATTGAATAATAATAATAAAAAAAAAGACAGGTTCTCGAGGGTTGGCAAGGTGGACTCAGTGGGTAAAAGACATTTGGTGCACAAACCCGGTGACTCCGAGTTCTCTCCACGGACGCTCACATGTTGGAAGGAAAGCCCCAACTTGAACTTGGAGCTCAGCCTTGGCTAGGCTGGCTGACCTGCAAGGTCCCTGGGGAATCTTCCTATCTGACCCCATCCCCATTGCTAGCGTTGAAAATGTGCTTGACTTATGAACATGGGTGCTCGGAATTTGAACTCAGGTCTTTCTGCTTACCCAGCTTACTGAATGAACCAACTCCCCACCCCTCCCTGACGTGCTTCTTTTTTTTTAAATTTTTTTTTATTATTATTATTATTTATTCAACTGTGTGCATATGCATGTGTATGTGCGCACGCGCATGTGTGTCTGTGTGTGCGTGTGTGTGTCTGTGTATGTGTAGAACCACGGATGAATTCGCGAACCACCATGGACGCCTCCACCTCCTTCTGCCCTGGGATTCACAGGCTCCGCCCTACCAGGACCAGAAGCGCAGGCCGCCCCCGCTTCTGCCTGGCGTCTATACCTGGGATCTGGGATCCGAACTCAGGACCTTCCGCCTGCAAGGCGGAGGCTTAACCCCTGAGCCACCTCTCCAGCCCCTGACGTGCTTCTTATCCACCAAGCACTGAACCTTAAATGACCGGGCTCCAACACGGGGCCGGGAATCCAGCGGACTTGACTTGCAGGACCCAACTTAGCCCCTAAGCTAAACAGTCCCTGAACCACCGAAACCCCCCCCCCAGCTCCATGTTGGTGTGGGGGGGAGGAACACTAATTTAATTTCCACGTCTCCTCAGAATTCAGCCAATAGCCAGCTGATGCCAGGCCATGGAACTTCGGACTCAACAGGGGCTATTCAAAGTAGCTGAAGATAGGGGGCCAGCGAGGTGGCTGAGGGTCAGGAGCCTGTGTGCCAACCTGGAGACCCGAGTTTGAACCCCTGGAAGCCCACATGGTGGAAGGAGAGAACTGACTTTTGAAAGTTGTCTGAGGACCTTCACTTGTGTGCCCTGGCATGCGTGTAATCTCTCGCTCTCTCTCTCTCTCAAACACACATACACACACATACAATAAATAATTTTCAAAGTTGCTTAGGGGTCTGGAGAGTTGGCTCAGGGGTTAAGACTCTGCCTCCCAAGCAGAAGGTTCTGAGTTCAGTTTTCAGATCCCACGTAAAAAAAGCCAGGCTTCAGTAGCCTGCACTTCCGGCCTTGGTGGGCCAAGCCTGGGAAATCCCAGAACAAAGCAAGAAGGAGGTAGAACCAATCCAGGATGATTCCTGGAGTCACCCTTGGTCCTCCACAGGGACACACACACACACACACACACACACACACACACACACAACCAACCAATCAATAAATAAGAAATCTGGCTGTAGCTGGGACGTAAAACCAGGGGGCTTATAGGACCCTCATCTACCTCCCCCAGAGTCCCTGCCCACCTGGGCCAGCTGCTCTTCTTGGTCGGTCTTCACGCCGAAGCGGGGGATGCTGGACTTTTCCAGGGAGCCTCCGTGGACTATTTTTTTCAGCCCAGTGATGTGAGACATGGGTTGAGCCTGTCGCACGGCCGGCAGCGGGGGCTGCTGGGAGGGTGGTCTGTGTCGATGCAGATCCTGGGAGTCCCGGTGGTCTTTCATGGTGGGTGATGGGATCTCTACTTCATTGTGTTTGTCTGCATGAGATGGGGAGCCCAATGGTCGATCGGGAGGGGGCATGTCTCAGAAACTTCACCCCAACCTACCACACCCCTCAGCCCCAAATAAGTGTCCCCTGGGAACAGGGGTGCGGGAGTGCGGGTGCGGGAGTGCGCGTGCGGGTGTGTAGGGGGGGGTTGCCTCTCACCTGGCAGAATCCCTTGTGGGATTCGTGCTGGGGGCTTGAGAGTGGGAGCCCTGGAGACCAAAGGAATATTTGCGGGAGATGGTAGGCTGGACTTGGGGTTCTGGGATATGGTGTGTCCCCAGGTTGGTGGTGAGTTTGGGCCACAGGATGGCCCGAGACATGATGTGAGCCGGGGAAGTCTGAGAGAGGGGCTGTTTGCCCTTGGTCCCCACAGAATTTTCTCGGTAGGGGAACACCCCACCATGGGGACCCAGATTGCTTTTGGTAGGAAACAGTGCTGGGGTGGTGGAGGGAAGGGGGGTCTCGGGTTCCATGACCCCCCTTCCTGAGGCCACCCAGCCTGCCTGGGGACCCACCCCAGGGACTCTCCCCTGGAACGTTCAAAGGCTTCTCTCAACAGGGTCAGGCCCACCCATTGTGATCCTGGAGGGCCTCATTTGCATGGTGAGCTCTCATTGGCTGGTCCTTGGGACTCCGAGGCATAACATACCCTTAGGATTGGTGGGACCTGAACTTTGAATGTCCCACCTTTTTTTTTCCTCATTGGGGGAGGAGTGGGGGGTCAGTGGAACCCAGGCTGACTTGGAACTTGAAATTTTCTGGCCTCAGCCAAAGGTGTGGGTCAACACCCGTAGCCTGCCACCCTTCCCCCCTTTTTTAATATCTAAAAGAAAATTGTGTTCATTTATGTACATTTCTGCACGGTGCATGTATGAAGGTCAGCGGATAACGCTATGGAATAGGTCCCAGGGATCATACCCAGAACCTCAGGCTTGGCGGCAACCACCTTTACCTGCTGAGCCAACTTGTCGGCCCAACCCTGCCCACCCCTTTCCAATCTCCGTGTGTGCATGCATGGAAGTGCATATGCATGTTTGCGTGTGGGGGTACATATGTGCATGAGAGCCAGTGTGAGTTGGAGGTCTGAGGTTGATGTCAGGAATCCCCCATTGCTCTTATTGCGATGGGGTCTCTAATCAAACCCAGAACTCGTTGACAGGGCTCATTCGGCAACCCAGCTTGCTCTGGGGTTGGGGTTCCTAGGTCCTGCCTTCCGAGGCTGGGGTGATAGGGGTCAACCAAGTCCACTTGACAAGCAAAAGTGGGACTGGGGATCCCAGCTCTGGCTCTTTTGCTTGTACAGCAAGCGCCTTTGATTACTGAGCCACTCCCTTCTTTCCTCCTTCCTTCCTCCCTCTCTCCCTCTCTCCCTTCCTTCTTCCCTATCCCTCCTTCCCTTCCTTCTTCCTTCCTTCCTTCCTTTCTCTCTCTCTCTCTTTCTTTCTTTCTCTCTCTCTCTTTCTTTCTTTTCTCCTTTCCTTCCTTTTCTTTCTGATATGATCTCACGTAGCCCAGGCTAATCTCAAACTTGACACATGATCAGTGCTGGTGGTCTTGAACTCTTGATCCCCCTGCCCCCCCCACCTCCAATGCTGGGATGACAGGCGTGTGTGCACTATATCTAGTTTCTGGGGTGCTAGGGATGGAACCCAGGCTTTCCTACATGCGGTGACCAAGAGAGCTCTATTCCCAACCCTTACCTGCCGGCAGGGCTTGTAAGATTTCAGAATTCTATTTGAGTCTGGGGGCCTCCTGGATCACAGGGGAGGTAGAGGGATGTTTAGCTAGATTTCTCTCTCTCCTCTCCCTCAGTAAATAAATAAATGAAGACAGTTTACTGAAGTTTTGGGGTCTTTGGAATGGAAGAGCTGTTGAGCATGGTGACTGTGACCTTTGACCTCTGACCTTGTGCCCCCCTCACTCACCCAGGAATGTGGTGGAAATGTACTCGGACACCTGGTTCCCTGACCTGCTCATCTCCGACAGGTGCGTGAGTTCGCGGTTCAACATTCTTTTGAACTAAAGAGAAAAAACGAAGGGGTGATTGCAGAGGAAGGGCCCCGTGGGGGTGCCAGTGCATGTGGAGTGTCCACACACACACACACACACACACGCACGCACGCACACACACGTGTGTGTAAGACATGCCTTGTAAACTTCTGTAGGACCCCCCCCCCCAACCAGGCTGCTGGAGGGGCGACTTCTTCCTTCTCAGAGGGAAGGAAGAGGTCCCTCCCCAGAAGGAGAGAGGGGAGCACCTGTGGAAGGGAGGAGCTCCTGCTGAGCATTGAGCCAATAGAGTGCCAGGAGACTCCCGTTGCCATGGAAATGGGAGTCTCCTTAGCAACTCCCCCTCCAACCAGCTGCTGAGCTGGGGAAAGGCGAGCAAGCCAGAGGCCCGTTAACCCTTCTCTTGCCAGAGCCTGGGGGGTATTAGATATCACCAGGTATAAATCCCGCTCTGAAAGGAAAGGCAGATGCGGGGGTTGGGGGGGCACTGGCCTGCGGCCCCTCAGGCTTGACAAGGAGGTCACCTGTCGCTGTGGAACCTAAACGTAGAGGGAGGAGGTTTGGCTAGACACGGAGAATGAGATCAGGCAACCCCAGTTTGGAGGTGGGGAAGGGGTTCCCATCAACCCCCCATCTCCCCTCCCTTCCGACTTCCGACCCCAGGGAGATGGAAAGATGCACACATGGGTAAACTATACCCTCAATTTGAGTTTGTGGGGGTTCCTTCCTGGTCCCCCCATGTCACTTCAACGCAGTGTCTGCTGTGACATTGGGCACTGAGGAGAAAGGGCATCGGTTCCCTGCCCCCCAGCTCTGCCCCAGGCCCCCCAAAGCAGGGACAGACTTGTACAGAGAGACAGGGGTGAGAACGTTAGACAGGAGGGGTGTCTTCCCCCCCACGGGAGTATGGAGAGACCCCAGCCACAGTAATCCACTTCCAATCTCACTCAAGTGCAAGTTATCCCCCCAAAGCCGAGCCAGAATCAGATGGCTCAGAGACGCACCAGCAGCCAAAGGTCACCAGCAGGAGGATAGGCGCTGGCATCTGGGGAGGGGGGGTCACATGCCCTCCCACCCCCTGCAAAACCTCTATGTTGAGTAAAAGCAGCCAACAACACACAACAAGGTCTGGTCCCAGAAAGGGTCACGCTCCCCATCTTTTCTCAGGGGACGTAGACACATGCAGATTTGTGTCATGTACACTTAGCCAGAGAGACCTTCACCAGCACACACACACACACACACACCCCACCACAACCACCACCACCATCCACGCCCAAACCTCTATGTCAGGTCATGCATGTCCCCCCAGGCTGCAGCCAGTAAGCCCAGCCAGGAGCTTGGCAGCGTGTCTCTCTCCCACTCCCCAGCCAGCATCCCCCCTACCTGGTCCCACCAGCCCACCAGCCAGGGTTTGGAGCAGTTTTCGCAGAAGAAATCCACCAACGGCATGATAGAGACTGAGCCCGGCTGAGGGGCTTGGGCTTGTCACACACAGGAGCTGGGTTCCCGAGGGTGTCAGGGGTCCCCCAGGGAACTGAGGGAAGGAAGGGAGAGAACTGCCTGGCCGATGGATAAAGGAGGAGTCGCGGAGGGGTCTGGGCCGGACTTGGGGAAGGGAGAGGCCCTTCCCCTCCGCGCTCCTGGCCGGGAGTCCTCACATTACATGGTCGGCCAGCCCCTGATCCGGAGAGGTGTCCGCACCGCGGAGAGGGTGGCGGAAGGCGTCCCGGTGCCCATGGGGACAGACAGGCAGGGCGAGGGTTCCCAGGAGGGCAGGGGCTCCGCGTGTGCACCCCTCTGTGTGTGTTTGTGTGTGTGTGTGTGTGTGTGTGTATTCACTGCGGTGCTGGAGACTGCATGCGAAGTCAGGTGGTGTTGGGGGGGGCGTTAAAGGGGCATCGGAGTCCACAGGCCCCAGAGGAGGCTGCTGGCTAGGAAAGGCAGGGAGACCCTCAGATCCCTACCAAGGGGTATCTCATGCATGGACTGATCCAGAGACAGAAAAACACACACACACATCCTCCCACACTCACACATGTACACACTCACATGCACATTCACACACATATGCACACACTCTCACATGCACTCACACACATATGCACACACTCTCACATGCACTCACACACATGCATATTCACACACACATGCACGCACACACTTGTCCTTGAACTCCTTTCTCCAGACAAGCTTCCGTCCACAAGATGTATGCTTTCCCCAAGAAAAACTCCCCCCCCCTGCACCTCACTTCCTGACAGACACCCGCCCACCAGTGCTGCGGAGCTCCCCAAAGCATCATTCATTCCACTTTGCCTGATGAATGGTGCCCACCCCCAAGCCCCCCGGGGGGAGGTGGGCAGTGCATGCTCTGCACATCTGGACACAGGAACCAGGCAACCTCCCCTGCAGGACTTGAACACAGGACCTGAACTCACACCAAACCACAGAAATATCCAGATTCACACCTGGATCTACTTGACCTTGGAGGACATACACATGCTCCCTCTCAGCATGACCCATGTTCGAACCTGCCCACAGCTCCGCCCTCCTGTGTTACACACCGGTGACCCCCCTCAGGACCCATGAACCTGTGGGTAGCCCACATCTCAGCAGGAAGGTGGACCCCAAAGCTGTGAATCTGCAAACTGGACAAGCTCTCAGGGGGACAGTCACCCAGAAAGAGAGGCCCAAGGAAACAAACTCACACTGGACACTTCCAGTTTTTTCAGGCCTAAACACAAGCACAACCCACACAGGACACAAGCTACTTTTGCTTTTGAGACAGGGGTCTCAGGTACCCCAGGCTGACCTTGAACTCCTGGACATGAGGTGCTGGGACAGAACTAAAAGCATGCCATGCAAGCACTCTCTACCAGCTGAGCCCCAACCCTAGCCCTATGCAAGCTGCGGCTTAAAACGGACGTCCCCCAAGCCTTGGTCCAGCCCACTGGTCCTATCCACAGGCTGGAGGTGACCCCATCAGCTCGGCTTGGTCCATCACTGGGGTCTGATGGCTGGATTTGCACACATGGCCTCCTAGGATAGGTCCTACTCAGCAATCAGCTCCTGCTACCTGACCCCAGGACCAGACCATAAGCCCCACCCAGGAACCGTGCTTGGCCCTACCCAAGGATTCATGTTAAGCCACCAGCAAGGCCTACTGCTGGCTCCGCCCCTCGGTCACATCCGTTCTGAAGGATTCGTCCCAATCACTGGCCCTGCACAACCTATGGGGTCGACCCACCCACACCACGGGGTACACCCTGTCCAGATGCCCACCTACCCATCCTGAAGGAGTCAACCCTTAACACCAGTTCCAACCTCATGCAGGGTTGTGGGAGGAGTAGGGTCATCTGTCCCCCCAAGGGCAAATCCAAGGATTTGCCCAGTCCAAGGCCCCGCCCACATTCAAGATTCACTCATCCCGCCTGAATCCACCCCCCCATACACACTGGCTCCGCCCACTTTCGGGATTCATCCCTCTCACTTCCAGGCTCCAGCACCAGAACCTCTCTGGATCCGCCCACCTTCAGAATTCGCTCCACCCACCTCCCGGATTTGCCCCGCCCACCCCCAAGTATTCCAAACTCACTTAACACGCAGTCCCCGCCCACTCAAGATTCACCCTGCCCACATCCAGGATTCATCCTGCCCACTGGCCCGGTCCATGTTCAGGTTCCACCCCGTGCATAGACACTGACCACCCAAGCATGCCACGCCCACTGCTCCCACCACGTTCAGGACCCACCCACTGCAAAGCCCCGACCGCTTCCTGGTCTTGCCCCGCCTACATCCAGGACCCACCCAAGGCCCCGCCCACGTCTGGTCCGGCCCCGCCCACCTTGTGCGACGCCATCTCGCTGACGGAGCGGTAGGTCTGCATGGTCTCCAGCTGCTCTAGGCACCAGTCCAGCTCGTCTAGCGTCTCCCGGGCCAGCTGCTGGCACGTCTCCTCTGAGAAGCGGGTGTCCTGGGAGGTGACCCAGAGCATCCCGCAGACAGAGCCCCCCCCACTCCTCCCCACCCCCCATGGCTATGGGGGTCCACCGGGGCGAAGACCCCTTCCCCGGCCTTTCACCTTAGCTACCTGACAGAGTGGCCTTGCACACAGGGGTCGGGCCGCCTAGCGGGGATCGCCTGCAAAGAAATGGGGGCTCCAAGGTCAGTCTGAGGGGCTCCCCCAGAATCCCCCCATCCCCCATCCACGAATAATATCAGTTGCCTGATTCTGAGCCCTCACCGAAGGTCAAACACTTTTTTTTGAGGCAGGGTCTCATGTAGCCCAGGCTACCCTCAAATTCACTGTGTAGCTAAGAATAACCCTGAACTCTTCATCTGCTCCCCCAGTTTATTCAGCATTTGAATCCATGACTTCGAGCATGCTGACCCGGTGGTCCGCCCACTGACCCCTGCCCCTACCCAGCTGTTCACCCCTACTTCTCTTGACAGTGGGTGGGTGCTGCAAGGTGGGGCATCACCACTTACTTGTTGGTGGGAATGGGCACATTGGTTAGGAGCGAGAAGTTGCTTCGGACGCTGCGGAGGCTGGCCAACACCTAGGGGGGACAGGCAACCTCTGGGGGGGGGACAGGCAACCTCTGGGGAGGGAGCCCGCAGGGGACCGAGGAGACCCCGCCCCTTTCTCACAGGAGTGTCTCACCTGAGCAAACGGGGTGACGATGAGATCCTCTGCGTGCCTGCAGCCAAGAACGAAGACAGGTCAGGGTGGACGCTGGGGGGAGGGATGCAGGCAGGCGCTCACGGGAGGAGGGGGGTGCAGGGGGAACAGGGGTGGACAAGGCCTCAGTGGGGAGGAGTAGAGGAAAGTGGATGGGGAACTCCTTGGGGGATAGATCTGGGGTTCCCACCTCCAATTAGGGCTCAGGGGAAAGCTGGGAGAGGGGGGAAAAGGAGGGGTTCTTTCTTTGCTAGAGGGGCAGACGAGGTACAGTCGGGTGGAGCTCTGGGCAGTGTGGTTCAGTGGTTAGAGAGGCTGTCTGCCGAGCGTGAGAACCCAAGTCCAACATCCTACACCACAAAAAATAAAGAGAGGGCAGGGGCTGGGGTCGTGTAGGTGCTGGTACACCAAGGGGGCAGGAGGGTCAGGAATTCAAGTCCATCCTCGGCTACATGGGAGTTTAAGGCCAGCCTGGGCTACATGAGACCTTGTCTCAAAAAGTAAATAAGGGCTGGTGAGACAGCTCAGAAGGTAAGGGACCAGTGAGATGGCTCTGCGGGTCAGACACCTGCTCCCAAACCTGGGGTCCTGAGTTCCATCCCCGGAAGCCCACATGATGGAGAGAACTGATTTCTGAAAGCTGTCCTCTGACCTCCACCCCATGTTCTGTCTCCCAAATAAATAAATAGTTATTAAACGTTAAATAAATAACAGAGAGGATCAAATCCTAGGCAGTGAATGGTGGGGGTGGGTGAGGCCGGTAGGCGGGCCCAAGCCTTTCTAGGCCCCCTAAGCCCTTTATTAAGGGGAAAGGCCCGGGATTACCAATGGGTAGGGAGAACAGGTGTGTTTGGGTGGATCGAGGTGTGGGCACCCCATTCTTTTTGGGAAGGGTCCGGAGGAGGAGCCGTGGAGGGGGGGTGCTCACGCCTCGCTAGTGACGGATGAGTTCCGCGACATGGTCTTGGGGGACATGTCGTAGTCGCTGTCGGAGCGGTAGAGAAAGGATTCTCGGCGCTGACTGGTGGCCGTCCCCGCGTGTAGTACGAGCGCGGGGCTCGCCTGTGATTCCAGGGGGCTGCGGCCCGGGGATGGCGTCGGTCCATTTTCTGCCTCCAAGCTGTGGGGGAAAGCGGGCAGAGGGATCAGGGGGGTGGACGGAATGGTGGGAGAGGAGGTGTGAGGGGGCCCGACTGAGGATGCTTGAAGCAGATTGGGGGCCGGGGAGACAGCTCAGCTAAGGAAAGGTCTGGGAAAAACAGAGGATCTGAGTTTGAATCCCCGACCGGTTTACAAAAGCCAGGCAGATGCGGAGGCCGCCCCACATCCCAGCAATTGGGAGGAAGAGACAGGGGGATTTCATGGAGCAAGCTTACTGTGTAGCCCAGCCCATCGGTAAGCTCCGGGTTCAAACGAGAGACTCTGTCTTAAGAATAAAAGTAGGGTTGGCGAGATGGCTCAAGGGTTAAAGCCTCTGTATTGCATGCAGAAGGACCCGAGTTCAGATCCCCAGATCCCATGTTAAAAAAACAAAACAAAACAAAACACGCCAGGTAGATACAGCAGCCGCCTACATTTCTCGCCCTGGAGGGTGGAGCCTGGGAAAGTGCAGGGCAAATCAATGAGGAGGTAGAAGCCATCCAGGACGATTCCCAGCGTCACCCTTGGGCCTCCACAGGTGCACACAGTGCCCTCTGCTACACACACACACACACACACACACACACACACACATACACAGAGTAAAAGTGATTGGGGTTGACAAGATGCATCAGCAGGTAAAGGATTTGCTCCCAAACCTGGTGATCTGAATTTAATGATCCTCAGAGTCCAGGATTCCCAGGCTCTGCTTCCAGGCTGGAGTGAAAGGTGGACCACCAGATCTGCTTGACATTCTTTTCCTGGGCTTTGAACTCCGGTCCCCCGGCTCGCAAGGAACAGGCTTTAATCACTAAAGACATCTCCCCAACCCTAAAAATATTATTTCAACAGGGGGACAGGCACCCCAACATTGAGAAGACTCGGGGCTGGGGAATTCAATCCTTGGCAGATACCTGCGTTCAACACACACGCGCCCCTCCTCCCCCATGCCAGACCCCAGGCGAGTGCTAGGAGTCACTTCAAGGGCAAAGCCTGAGATCTTGCGGGGTAGCCTTGTCGCTCAGGTGTCACATCAGCCTGGCTCCTAGCTGGAGCGGGGTCTTTGAACAGGGTCTCGTTCCAGCTCCCGGTTCAGCCCCGCCTATTCCTCCCATCGCCACGAGGGGGCGGCCGTGAGACCCGTCCCACCTCTCGGAGCAAAACCTAAGCAGTCGCTGCTTTCTGAACATTCCAGACATTCCTACCTGCGGGCTTTTCCACCTGCTGATGGTTTTACTGCTTAGGTCCCGTGAGTCCTTCTGCTCCCCGAACCAACTCAGTGCATTGTATTTGTTTACAATTTATTTATAAGAGAGACAGACAGAGCGAGAGAGAGAATGCACATGCATGCCATTTCACAGAGGTAGAGGTCAGGACAACTTTTAGAAGTCAGTTCTCTCCTTCCACCACATGGGCTTCCGGGGATCGAACTCAGGTCACCAGGTTTGGGAGCAGACGCCTCACCCACCTAACTATCTCACCCATTCCTATCTATTTTCAACATTTTAAACAATAATTACTATTGTATGTGTGTGCCTCTCTCCATCTGTATGTGTCTCAGATTCTTTCTGGATTGTTCCACCTCCTTATTTATTTATTTATTCATTCATTGTGCGTGTGTGCATGTGTGCACATGTGTGTATGTATGTGTGTGTGTGTTGTGTGTGTGTGTGTAGAACCACAGGTGAATTCTGGAACCACCATGGACTGCCTCCACCTCCTCCTTGTTTACTCTGCCCCAGGATTCACAGGCTCTGCCCTACCAGGACCAGAAAAGCAGGCCGCCCCCGTTTCGGCCCAGCATCTATACATGGGGTCTCCAGGATCCGAACTCAGGACCTTCCGCCTGCAAGGCAGAGGCTTAACCCCTGAGCCACTTCTCCAGTCCCTGTTCCACCTCCTTATTGCTTTGCTCTGGGGTTTCCCAGGCTCTGCCTTCCAGGATCTGAATTGCTGGCCACTGTCATAACCATCTGACATCTTTACACGGGCTCTGGGGACCCGAACTCAGGTCCTTTTGCTTGCAAGACAAACGCTTTAGCTCTGAGCCATCTCCCCGTTCCTGTATTTCCCTTTCTTAAAGCATTATGTGCAAAGAATAGTTTCTTTCCAATTGTCTCCTCAACCCCTCAAGAGTGTGCCCTACACAGCCGTTGCCTTCACCAAATATTCCTTATGCTACCATCTCAGCCTGAAGTCCCCAACCCAGCACACACACACACACACACCTACACATGCATGCACACACACTCAGACACACACATGCACACAGACACACATGCACACAGACACACACATATGCACACACTCGAGTTGGTAGAGCTTTGGCTTAACATATGCGAAGCTCTGGGTTCCATTCCCAGCACCGTGTAAACCCTGCATGGAGGTGCACACCTGTCACTCGAGGTGAAATTCTTAAAAAAGAAAAAAAATCACCAAGGGCGTGGATCGGAGGTACAGCCCCGGCCTAGCATGCTGCAAGGAGGTACCAGGGGCGTCGCTCAGAGGGGGAGCCCTGCCCAGCATGCTGCAGGGAGGGGCTGGGGGCGTGGCTCAGGGGGGAGTCCCCGCCCAACGTCCAGGCTCTGGGTTACATCTGAACACACACATGTACAAACTCGCTGGAAGATGCTGAAGGAGCGCCCACAGATGCCGCGCGCGCTTACGCGGAGCCGGCTTAGAGGTCCGGCACCTGCGTGTGAACCTTGGCGACTCGAGTCAATCCTTATAGTTCATGTGGTGGAAGAAAAGAACTGACTTCTGCAGGTTGTCCTCTGACCTCCACGCACATACAACCCATGGCCCACGCACACAAATAACATTAAAACAAATCGTGTGTGTGTTGTTAAGTATTCGCGTGGTGTTACAATGTGTTCATATAACGACCAGAGGTTGACATGTAGGGATGTCTTCTTTGATCGCCTTGCCGGTTCTCTTTTTTAAAATATTTTACCTATTTACTCTGTGAGTGTGTGTGTGTGTGTGTTCGCGTTTGGAGGTGTGACTGGGTCTCCCCATTCTGTGTGTGTGTATTGAGGAGTGTTGATTCTGGGTTTCACTCTCTGTGTTAGAGTATTGGGGAGTATTGGCTCCCCCTCTGAGCCACACCCCCGGCCCTCCCTGCAGCATGCTAGGCAGGGGCTGTACCTCCGAGCCACGCCCTTGGTGATTTTTTTTTTAAAGAATTTTACCTGGGGGCTGGAGAGGTGGCTCAGGGGTTAAGCCTCTGCCTTGCAGGCGGAAGGTCTTGAGTTCGGATCCTAGACCCCACATATAGACGCCGGACAGAAGCGGTGGCGTCCTGCATTTCTGGTTCTGGTAGGGCGGAGCCTGTGAATCCCCGGGCAGCGGAAGGAGCAGGTGGAGGCGGTCCATGGTGGTTCCCGAATTCGTCCGTGGTTCTACACACACATACACACACACACATACACACACAGTTGAACAGATAATAATAATAATAAAAAAGAATTTTACCTCCATGCAGGGTTTACACGGTGCTGGGAATGGAACCCAGACTAGTCTCTGACTCCTAATCCCCTTGCATGAACCCTCTCAAATGCTGGGGTGACAAACCCATGCGAGTACGTAGCTTTCTGGTTTACTTTACTTTTCGGGGTATGTGTGTGTGTGTGTATGTGTGTGTGTCAGAGGACACTGTGTGTGCTTGTAGAGGACCAAGGGTGACTCCGGGCATCATCCTGGATTGCTTCTACCTCCTTGCTTCACTCTGGGGTTTCCCAGGCTCGGCCCACCAGGTCCAGAAGTGCAGACTGCCACCATTTCCGCCTTGCATTTTTACATGGGACCTAGGATCCAATCTCAGGACCTTCTGCTTGAGAGACAGAACATTAACCCCTGAACCATCTCTCCAGCCCATACATATGTGTTTTTAAACATCCTTCCAAATAGAACACAAGGGGCCAAGAAGACAGCAGCTTAATGGGATAAGGCGTTTGTCCCCCCAAAGCAATGATGACTGGAGTTTGGATCCCCAGAAGCTTCATGGCAGCCGTCTGTCCTCCCAGCACTTGGGAGGCAGAGACGGGGGATCCCCAGGGCAAGCTCCAGAGCCAGCCTTGCCCATTGCTGACTGGGTTCAACAGAGACGCCCTTTCTTTTTTTTTTTTTTTTTAATTTTTTTTTAACGTGGGACCTGGGATCCGAACTCAGAACCTTCTGCTTGTGAGACAGAGTCACAACCCCTGAGCCATCTCTCCAGCCCCAAGAGACGCCCTTTCTTTTTTATTTATTTATTTATTTATTTTTATTTTTATTTTTATTTTTTTTTTGAGACGCCCTTTCTTAATAATACATGTGGAGAGACATTGATGAAGACCCCATTGTCAGCTTCCGGACCCACATGCACAGACATGTGCACCTGCATACAGGCCCCTGTGTGTGCACCCCTCCACGCATGCACAAAGCACATAAGCACATTGAGAAAAAAAAGAAAAGCAGACAAGTTTACAGACTTCACCCAAGAAGGACAGATTCCTTTATGAAGACTACAAGACTTAGAAAAACGACCCGATGTTGGAGCGCCGGCCTGCCATTGAGAAGCCCCAGGTGCCATCCCCAGCATTGTTCACTTTGATGCCTGGGGCCAGCGAGAGGGCTCGGTGGATAAAGGCACTTGCAGCCAAGCCTGATGCCCTGAGTTTGATCCCCAAGAGCCCAGGAGAGAACTGGCTTCTGAAAGTTGTCCTCTGACCTCCACCCATGTGCCACAGCATGTGTGTATGCTTCCTCTCTGTCTCTTACCCTCTCTCTCATAAATAAGTCAATATGATGGTTTTTTTTTTTTTTTACAGTATTTGACTATTAAATAAATAATAACAGACTTGGGAGATGGCTCAGTATTTAAAGTCTTTGCCTCGAGGCTGGAGAGGTGGCTCAGGGGTTAGGTCCTGAGTTCGGATCCTAGACCCCATGTGTAGACACCAGGCAGAAGCAGGGCGGTCTGAGTTTCCGGTCCTGATAGGAGCGGAGCCTGTGAATCCCGGAGTAGAATAAACGAGGAGGTGGAGGCATCCATGGTGGTTCCCGAATTCATCCGTGGTTCTACACACACACACACATATACATACACACACGCATGCACACATACACACATACACGCACAATCTAATAAATAATAAAAAATATTAAAAAAAAATAAAGTCTTTGCCTCGCAAGCAAAGGGACCTGAGTTTGGATCCCAGGTCCCACGTAAAAACACCAGGCAGACACAGCGCAGCCTGAGCTTCTGGCCCTGGTGGACAGAGCCTGGGAAACTCCAGAATGAAGCAAGGAGGTAGAAGCAATTCAGAATGATTCCTGAAGTCATCCTTCGGCCTCCACAGGGACACACAGTGCCCTCTGATACACATACACACACACACACACACACACATACACACATGCACGCGTGCAATAAATAAATAATGAACAAAACATGAAATAGCCTTTCATTGTTCCCAGGTTGGCTAAATTCACAAAAGATGACAATAGCAGGTCCTGACGAGTATGTAGACCACCAGGATCTCCAAAGCATTCCTGGTGGGCGCAGACAGTGTTCTGTAGGTGGGAAGATTGTCACCTGAAGTTAAGCACACACACACACTAACATGTTGCTTACAGCAATTCTGCCCATAACCACCCAACCCCAAGCAATCAAAATATCCAGCAACCAGGGAGCGGATAACTAGTGGGAGACTCACAGCAAGGAATAGTAATGACCAGTAAAAAAATGACTGTAAAAAAATGATAACAAGGGCTGGAGAGGTGGCTCAGGGATTAAGCCTCCGCCTTGCAGGCGGAAGGTCCCGAGTTCGGATCCCAGATCCCACGTATAGACGCCAGACGGAAGCGGGGGCGGCCTGCGCTTCTGGTCCTGGTAGGGCGGAGCCTGTGAATCCCGGGGCAGAAGGAGGTGGAGGCGTCCATGGTGGTTCGCGAATTCGTCTGTGGTTCTACACACACATACACACACACACAGACACGCGCGCGCACATACACACAGTTGAATAAATAATAATAATAAAAAAAAAAAATTAAAAAAAAAAATGATAACAAATCCATTGTAGGAAAAGTACCATGTTATAGTACAGTCACCCCACAGTATACACTCTGTGCTCACGGCTCAAAGGGTTTTTACAGTGTTGTGGCAGTTTCATGGTGTGGAATTTCCAAAATCTGACGTTCATGCTGGCCTTCCAATGGTTTTGGATTTCAGGGCCTTTAAGCCCTTGGATTTATAGGTTAGGAATGACCAGTCTGTAATAGTAATAAACTTTCTTTTTTTAATCTTTCAATGTAAGGTTTGAACTCAGGGGAGCATGTGTACTAGGCCAGGGCTCTGCCACAAGCCACACCCCCAGCTTCCTACTGGAGGATGCTAGGCTGTCACTCTACCTGAGCCACGCCCCCAGCCCCTCACTGGGGGATGCTAGGCAGGGGCTCTACTCCAGCTCCCTTTGAAGATTTCCTGGAGACAGAATGTTATTAAATCGCCCAAGCTGGCCTTGAACTTGTGACCCTCCTGCCTCAGTCTCCCCAAATGCTGGGGTTCCAGTGAGGTTTTACTTATTTTTTACAGGCGTTTGGTAGACAAGTCTGTGGCCCAGGAGGGGGAGGAGTGCAGGGCACGCCTGATCTTATCTCCCCTTCTGAGTGCTTGGGGGGGGGGGAGCGCGAGCACGTGCATACCATGGTGCATGGCGGGAGGTCAGAAGACAACATTCAGAAGTCAGTTTTCTCCTACCAGAGGGGTTCTGGCGGGGATCAAACTCGGTCGGGTTTACTTGCAGTCGCCTTTACCCACTGAGCCATTTCACTGCCCCCCCCTCCATTTCAACAGCCTGACCCCGTCCCTCCTGGGGCCCATCTGCGGCCCAGGGGACCTGCGGTAGTGAGGTACAAACAGCCGGGCCCCAGGGAGTATCGCCTTCCCATCCAGGCCTCCGAGCTCCTGGTGACGTCCACACACCCTGTGTCCTGAGGGGGGACGGAGGGGGGGGGGCGCTGGCTGACAGTCTCTCTCTCGGGGCCTGGAGGGAGGTGGTCTTGCTTTCCTTACACTGCAGCATAGGTTCTTATGCTACTATGGGAGGGGGAATCTAGGAAATGGGAGATCCTCCTTGGAAGTAAGGCTCTTCCTTCTCCCCCTGTGGCTCCCGGGAGCCCAAAGCTCGACTCAAGGCGCTGAAATAGGAGCTCTGACTTCAGACCATATCAGAGAGACAGAGGACTAACCCCTTGTCTTCTTGTGGGCTCTGTGGCTGGTTGTCCATCCTGGCCAGGGCTTCAGTGCTGGGGACAGAAGCCATCGGGCCTGGGTGGACAGAGCATTTCCACACAGCTGAGCAAGAATCCAAGAAGGGGTCATGATAGGGCTCAGTGAGTGATATGTCTGCGGGAAAGCCTGGAGACTTGAGTTCGATCACCAGACCTGTGTGTCGTATAAGGAGGGAACTGAGTTCTGAAAATTATCCTCTGACTTCCACCCCTGCACCATGGCATGGATCTTCTTCTCTCTCTCTCTCTCTCTCTCTCTTTCTCTCTCTCAATACAGCCTGAGAAGAAGGAAGGGGGTCGATTTTATTATCCCTGGAGAATCATAACCCTGAGTCTTTCCAAGTCTGCTGCAGAAAACTTTCAGGGGTGTTGTGGGGCGATGCCCAGACAACCACAAGTATGTCCATGGAGGTCCAAAGTCACCTACCACCCTTGGGGGCGGCTGGCAGCCTAACTTCACAGTCATTGGCACAGATGAGACATCAGAGATGTGACACCCCCCCCAAGACTCTCTTGACCATTTGGAGGCCTCCACCTATGGGACCCCTGAGCTCGCCCACCAACACATCCATCTAACAAAGTCTCTGTGGGACCACCAGACTCCCCAAGCACATTTTTGGGGCCAGGAGTTGGGCCTTTGAGAGCAGGTGCCCCACCCTCATGAGAACAGGTCAAAATAACAATAACAGATGCGGCTTAGTAGGCAACACCCTTGTGCACAAACCTGGCGACCCGAGATCGATCCCTGGAAGCCCACCTGGTGGAAGGAGAGAACTGACTTCTAAAAGCTGTCCTCTGACTTCATCCACGCACCGTGGCCAACATGCATATTCTCTCTCTCTCTCTCAAATAAACAAGTAATTATTTTAAAAAATGGCTAAGGTGACTAGGGTAGATGACAGATTTGAAACCAGAACACCAGATTCTGTACATTCCACTGCCGGAGGGCCAGTGTCTCTCTGCTCCAGGCCGCCCCTTGCCTGACTCCACCTGACTGTCTGGTAGGAGGTGCCACTCGGCCTTTATGAAGGTCACAGGAGGTTGAGCACGGGCGCTGGCATGTGTCTGCCAGGCGGGCTCGTGGTGCCAGCTACCAGGGGTGTTTGTGGCACTGCATGTGAAGAACTCTGAGTGTGCGTGTGAAGCAGGGGAAGAGAGTGCGCCCAGAGGCCTCATACAGAACCGTGCATGCGTGTGTGTGTGTGTGTGTGTGTGTGTGTGTGTGTGTACGCGCGCGCATGCAGCCACACATGGAGTCAGGGCTGGCTGTGTCCCTCTCTCTGTGTTTTCCCACGTCTGGTGGTACCCTCATAGGAATGCTTCACCCACCCACTGTGTTTCTTCTCCCTGGTTCTCGGTGGGCATGACACAGGGGCTTCTGTGTGTCTAGGTACCATTGATAATCAGGATTGGCACATGGGTCCTGCGAGAGGGCTCTGCGGGTAGCCGCCTGCCTGCAAACTTGGTGATCCGAGTTCAATCCCCAGAAACCCACCTGGTGGAAGGGGAGATCCGAGGACTGACTTCCCCCGTGCACCGTGGCATTCAGATGCCTGTGTGCTCTCTCTAACAAATAAAAGCATTTTTAAAAAAACATATGTATATGATAGGGCTATGTGTGTGTGTGTGTGGGGGGGGTATCCTCACCGGCTAGGACACCACTATCTAATCTCGTCACCATCAGGAGACCCTAACTGAGCTGAGTGTGGCTGTGGCTGTTTGGGGGGGTCCTCTGTGGGGTCCCGTGATTCCTCACCGGCTGCTCACTGCTTGTGTTCTCCTTCCAGGTATCTGATAGGGTCAATGCTGAGTATCAGGGACTCAGGGGTGGGGTGGGGTGGGGGAACCCCAGGAAAAGTTGAAGGCCACTTGATGCTTCCACCCAGCCAGATTCTAAATGCCCAACGGGCATCCGGGAATCCCCCCCCCCCCACCAACACACACACACACACACACACACACACACACACACACACACACCCCAGTTTGGTCTTTCAGTCTGACCGTCCCAGCTGGGGTTGGCCGGTGGGGGGGGGGAGGAAAAGGTTAGCGACACCCTGCCGGCCCTTAGGGATCTGGCTGCCGGCCAGTTGCCTGGGAGCTGAGCCCAGGTGACGGCAGGACACCCATATTTGCCACTGGGTGCCTGGCCTCCAGGTTTAGGGGCACCGAGTGAGAGAGGGAAAATCACCTTGGGGAGGCCAACACTCCCCCCACTCCTTTTGGTTGTTTTTGGAGATCCACCCACTTTTTTTTTTTTAATGCTGTCTTAGGGTCGCTGGCAGACCCTGAAAGCTACTTAGGGGATTCTTCCAAAGGCAAGAACGACTGGTGGCAGGGGAGGGTCCTTGCGACGCTCCAAGCACGGATAACGCCCCTCGCTCCCGCAGGTAACCAAGAAAGAACCGCCCCTCAACCCGGGACTGGCGGGGCCACCCACCTGATGGATCTGCCCGGCTGTTGTCTACGGGTGTCTTCCTCGCTGAAGGGAAAGTGCGACTCAGGTCCCAGGGGCAGCGCCAAAGCCGGGGGTCGGGGTCGGACCCGGGGCGCCGCCGCACTGGAACGCATGGGGGGGCTCCCCGCTGCCCGGGGTCGTGTGCCACGCGCCTCCCGCCAAGGACCGGGGTGTGAGTGGCCGCCGGCGCCGCCTCCAGGACGACTCGTCCGGGTCTCCCCCCTTCCCTGCCCCGTGACCCCCTAGGGGACACGATCCCGGGCGCCCGGGGTCCTCGGTCCGCAGAGGAGCCGTAGGGATGGAGCTGGGCGCCCGCTTCTCGCCGGTCCCCGGTCGCGCCCCAGGAACCTCAGGGGCGCGCGCGGGGCGGGGAGGGGAGAAGCCGGGGCTCTGGTTTCCCCGGCTCCCGGCCCCGCGTCCCCCCTCCTTCCCCGCCAGCCTCCCCGACCCGGGGCTCCGCCCTCCACCCCTCCCCGCCCTGACGTCGAGCGGTGCCACTTCGAGGTCTCAGATCGCCGCCCGTGCGCCCCGCGGGGAGCCCGGACTCACCCCAGAGGGCGGCGCGCGCGGCGGAGGGGAACGGGTGATCCAAAGCCCTCGGGGCAGGCGACAGATGCCAGGAGGCGGAGGCGGGGAGCAGAGGGACCGAAGTGGAGACAGGCACGGACTCCGAGGTCCCCTCCACCCCTTGGCCCGACCCTCCGTGCTGTTCCCAGTGGCTCCGCCCCCCTCCCCGCCCCGCCTCCCCATTCTCGCCTCGGGCCAGTAGCTGAGCCAATGTCCTGCCCGGTGCAGACTTTCCAACAGCGTCCTAAACAAGAGCCGGCTGGGAATGGGGACAGAGGGACAGCCGGAGGAGGCGGGGGGGCGTCCCCAGCTCCGGTCCACTTCCCGGTCTACATCACACCAAGCTCCTGTCTGCCGGAGACACCGGGCACTGGGCAGTCGGACCGGATGTGGCTTCCCGGCCTGTCACCGACAGGTTTCCTGTCCCTGTCAGCCCCCCCCCCCGGTCTGGCCGAGCAGGGAACTTCGACTTACTCATTGTCCTCGGAAGCCGAGGTATCGCCGCCAAATGCCAGGGTCAGAGGGCACCACCACTGCGCCTCACGTCACAACCCTTTCTAAAGGGAGATCCTAATACCTCCCATATCCACCATCTAGGGGGGACTCGGGTGGAGTCTGAGGGACTCTTGAGGCAGGTTCTTGACCGGCCTGGGTGAAACCTTGTCCCCCCCCCAAAAAAAAAAGAAAAACGTGGATAGGGGCTGGCAAGATGTCTCAGTGGGTAGAGGCGCTTGCCACCCTCAGTTCGTTCCCCAGGAACCCACACGGTGGAAAGGAGAGAGATTCCACCACTGCAAGCTGGCCTTAGGAGGGACTGGCCGCCGCATGCATACCAGCCGCTGCTTGATAAATAAATATTACTAAAAAAAGAAGAAAAAGAAGGGGTGAACTCAGATGGTGGAGACCCGCCGGCCAGCATGCATGAGGCTCTGGGTTTCAGGCCAGCACCTGCAGACACCAGGCGGGGTGGTCCGTGCCTGTCATCCCACCAACTGAGAGGTGGAGGCAGGAGGATCCGGAGTTCAAGGTCATCTCCAGGCCAGCCTGGGCTACGTGTGCTCCTGTCTCAAAACTAAAACCGAAAAAAAAAAAAAAAAAAAGAGACAAATGCAAGTCCCAGGTCACCTTGGATGCCCTGTCGGTCTCCAGGCCCCCAAAGTATAGTGGCACTTGTAAGTTGGCACAGGAAGCGAGAGGTACGTGGCGTTTGTTGAGTGCCTACAGCAAGTCCTATCAGAGGTCTCCAAGGCAACCCTGGCAGGCAAGAATGATTGGTATCTCTGCCGTGTGACGGCAGGAGAAGTAACACAGAGCGGCACAAGCCACGGTCCCCTCTGCGAACACCCCGCCCCCCCCCGCCTCCGTAGCTCAGGCACCAGGTGACATCCCCACCTCCCCGCTCCTCCAAAGACTCGAACCCAGGCCCCGCAGCAGCGCGCGCGCTTACCCGGCCCACGCCTGGCGGTTGCAATCCTGAATCCCGCTGCGGAGGAGCCGCAGGCGTCTGCGGAGAGTCGGGGACGGGCTGGCGAAGAACACCGGCGACGAGGGGGGCGACCGCGGGCGGCGGGACGCGCGCGGGGCGGCGTGCTCCGGCAGGAACGCCTCGTCGTCGGCCGCCGCCTCCGGGAAGGCCGCCAGGCGCAGCTCGGGGATGCGGCCCAGACCCCACCGCCGCGCCATGGCCGCGAGGGGGTGGAGTTCCCCACACCCGCGGCCCCTGCTCTCCCGGGGCTGCCCTGCGCTGCGCCCCCGCGCGCGGACCACACCCCGCCCCAAGGCCGCCTCGGCCCTTCCGGCTTCACCAGCGGGCCGCCCCCGGGGCGGAGCGCACCCGCCTCACCAAACCTCAGCCCAGAGTCCGCAGATTTAGGGGTGTCCAGGACAGCTCCCACCCCACCCCCCGCCCCGTCCCGTGACTGTACACAGTGACACCCGGACCTTCCTCCAATCACCGCATCTCTGCGGTCTCTGAAACTTCCATGACCGCGAAACCTGAGATAACCCCAAATTTCTGACTCTCAAATCCCAGAAGTGTTGAGGGACCCCCTCATAGGCCCCGGACAAATTCGAAGAACTCTCCAGATGTCCTCATTTTCTAAGTAGTGCCCTCAATTTCTGGGCCATCCCCAGGGTAAAAGCACCCCAAGAATCCTAGGATACATTCACAAATCCCAGAATTGTTTGGGCACCCCTTCAGATCCCAAAGCCACTACCACAAGGACTCAGATGTCTCCAAACTTTCCTAAGCCCTGATTATTTCTACGCCACTCTTGTTTGGTCACCAACAAAAATTTTGGAGTTCTTGCAGATCCCAGAGAATCAATGAGCTGCCCCCCCCCACATACACACACCCACAACCTTGAACACACCTCAGAGTGTCACCCATAGATTGTGAGATATTCCATATACCTGCATTTATTTATTATTTTGAGACACTGTCTCATAGAGCTCAGGCTGGCCTCAAACTCACTACATTGCCGAGGATGACCCAGAGCTCCTAATCTTCCTGTCCCCACCTCCCTCCTGGTGGGTTTCCAGGAGTATGCCTGGTTTATGGCGTGCTGGGGTTCGAGCCTGGGGAGGCTTTGTGCCTGCTAGGCAAGCACTCTACCAGCTGAGCCAATCTCTAGCCATACTTACACCTCTTGTATGGCCACAAGAGACCACTAAGCACTGTCCACCTGCCTTTTAGAATTGGACCCCACAAAAAACTTAAGCAGACAAGAAGGCTCAGTGGGTAAAGGTGCTTG
>JALPQD010000930.1:297767-326381 GCA_023101885.1 Typhlomys cinereus | reverse complement strand
AAATCAGTTCTTTCCCTTCACTATGGACTTCGGAGACCAAGCTCAAGTCTCCAACTTTTCAAGCAGGCACCTTTCAGTGAGCATGTCACTGATCCCTTCAAAAAGGTATATTTTATATTATTTTTGTGTTTTGCATTTCTCTGCAGCGCTACAGCATTCACATATTACATGTTGGCATTTTTTTGTGCTTTTACTTACTAATGTAGTAGTCATATGTAGTACTTATGAATCAAAGTAAAAGTTTATATCAGTGATACTCTGCAAATATTTTATAACTTTCTCCTTTTTTCAGATTTCTTTATAGTGGTCTTGCTAAGCATAAAATGTTAATTTTTTTCTAGGCAATCAAATTTTTTCCTTTGTGAGTCATGCTTAGAAATGCATGTCTTTTTTTCCCTCTTGTCCCAAGACTATGAAAGATACCTGTATTTCTGTAAATAAATGTGACTTACTATTTCACTACAGATTTCTAATCTGTTTTTAATCAGGAAACTTATTGGTCCCAATTTGTTTGCAGATAAGTACATTTTTTCCTATAATGATTCCAGGAGTTTCTTTGGATCTGTTGTGTTTCCATGTAAATTTGAATCTTCTTCTGGATCCTTCATTATGTCCAATTATTACTCTTTTAAATTCCAGCACCATGATTTTTTTTAGCTATTGTAAGCTTATAAAATGGCTAATATCTGAAAGACCACAGATGAGTTCACCTTGAAATTTTCCTAGTCTAGAATAGTAATTGCAATTACTAGATAAAGTTCAGCACTGTTTGGATTTTCCTGCAAATTGTATATTATGTGTATATATATATATATCTACACATATTAAAAGAGGGGAAGAGAGAACATATACATCAATTAATCTATCAGGTTCTGGTTTAGAAAAGTGGAGTCACTAGGGGCTGGAGAGGTGGCTCAAGGGTTAAGCCTCTGCCTTGCAAGCAGAAGGTCTTGAGTTTGGATCCTAGACCCCACGTATAGATGCCAAGTGGAAGTGTTTCTGGTCCTGGTAGGGCAGGCCTGTGAATCCCGGGGGAAAGTAAATAAGAAGGAGGTGGAGACGGTCCATGATGGTTCCCAAATTCGTGATTCTACACACACACACATACACATACATACACGCATGTGTACACACGCACAAGTGAATAAAAAAAAAAGAAAAGTGGAGTCACTCAAACTATTTCAAATAGAAAGCAATATGAAATCACAAAGAATCTTGGAAAAATGTAGAAAATGACTCCTAAGGGCTAACAAAGTTATAGCTACCTTGCTTGGATCAAAAATACAGAATGACCTTCTTAGTGCCAAAGGTTTATTACCTTGAGGACTAAAAGGAAGAAAAGACACAATGGTTTGTTCAGTGCTAGAGCTAGCATTTATAAAGTGTCCTGCCAGGCAAGATGTACTCACTAGAACAATGTGCATGACTGCTATGGGAACAACCAACCAACCACTTTCTGACTGGATTTATGGCCTGTTTCCAGGAGGGAATTCACGCCTGGTATTGTGGGGTCCCCACCATTGTTTTGTTAGATGGGCATGCTGTGAAATATGCTTCTTAATATTTATGTTTATACCTTATGTTATACCTTGATCAGAAAAAACTGTTTCTTCAGTGGGCAGTGGTACTGAAGGGACTCTTAAGTGGTCAAAATGCCAAGAGTAAGTGACTTACCAGTACTCAGCCTTAAATGGGACATCTAGATCAAAACCCCTGCCCCAGGCCCAGGAAACATTTGGAAGACAGCAGAATGTTAAGAATGGGGAAGAGTGCTCTGAGGTGTGCTTCTTCTGCACTCATGAACTTACACCAGGTTTGGTCCCTTGCACAGGACCAGCTCCTGATACGACAAACAATATTCCAGCATAATGGCGAGGGGGGACGGGGGGGGGTGGGGGAAACGGGGGTGGGGTGGGATGGGGGTGGGGGGAGGGGGGTCATGGAGGTGCCACACTTAGCTGAGGCGCCAGTGGCAACTGCTGGCTGCTGGGGGAAAGGGAATCATTTTTACCTGTGCTCTAGTAGTATGCAACATCTAAGTGCATATAAGCAGCACTCAATGTTGTTGTTGCCGTTTCCAAAAACCAAGACAACAAACAAACAAACGAACAAATAAAAACAGGATATGAAGGCAAGGACACATGTTGGGAGGGTTCAGGAGAGGAAGTGGGTTGATTAAGAAGATACATTATAGACATCTGTGAAGCTATCAAAGAATAAATAGATTTTTAATGTGAAGTGTTAGATGGTGGCACCAGCCAGAGGACATCCATTAAAACAGTGGATGGAGATGAAGGACCTCCCCTCTCTTACCCGTCTTCAATGTTCTTTCGTATAATCACTGTGCTGTACTCACAAGGTATAAATAATATTTAAATCTAACTGCTCTATTTTTCTACCTCCCTATTTGTAACATCCACAGAAGAAAACCCAGAACCAAAGAACCATTAAGGAAAAAAGCCCCTGGAGCTCGGCAGCAGTACGTTTGTATTTAAACCTACCTCCACCTCACGTCTTTCTAGTATGTTCCTCCACGGTCACCTTCCTCCTGGTAACCAAGCATCTTCACCAGCAAAGGGGAGTAATGCTGTTGCTCCTCAAAGGGTGGCTAAAGATGGAGTGAGCGAGTACAGGTCAGGCAGGTTTTGGGAATCTCACAAAGCTTGAGGTGTGACAGAGGTTGCTCTTGCCTCAAGTCCTGAAATTATCAAGTGTTCCTTATCATGTGTTAATTTTCTCATCGCAAAACCAAAAGTTCCCCAGGGAATAATCCAAACAGGATATTAACTCCCCTCCCCCCTCCCCCAGTAAAATAATTCTGAAAAAATTCAAATTTTAGGACTCATTGTCTCGCATCAGTTTCTGTCAGCTGTATAACTGTTTCCTGATGATAAGAGGAATAAAAATAAAGATTAAATTTATACAGCAGACCCCACCCTCACTCTGCTTTCCATAAAGCATCCCATCGCCATCTAACAATGTGGTGATAACCAAAAAGTTTTGGGGGACCCAAAGAAGAATTTGTGGTAAAAAGCGTGGAGGTGAACATTGGTTTTCAGAAGACTTTTGTTTGTTCTAGTTTGACTCTTGAGAGCTGTCTTCTCAATATATAAGCATTCACGATGATTGAAGTATAAATACTTCATTCTTGAATGATGGCTGACACTTCCAGACCCGTCCTCAAGGAGTATGGAATTCTTGAAGGAAACTCCCCAGCAGTTCGTGAAGTGCTTTCACATACATGATTGCTTCTCAAAGCCCCAGTTTTCCTTTTGAATGGGCAGCTCTAGATTTTGGTGCCAAAATGGGAATAGAAATCCAGTGACGTTTTCATTGCTCCTTGTTGCATAGGTCATTAACATCAGAGCGTCCGAGGAAGTGACTAAGATTGATCTTTTTCATCAGTTGTAAAATGTCCATATTATGAATCAGGTCTGACTTATTTCAAACCTTCCAGTTTGTGGGTGAGAACTGCAATCACCAGAAAATATCAACTGGGCAAACTGTGACCCTCACTGAAGTTCAGCCTGGCATATTTTATGACTTGTTCACTTTCTGTCAAACAACCTTTGTGTCCCCAGGGAAGGGAAAAGCAGCCAAGTATGTGATCTTTCAGGAACCTAAGTATAAACTTCAATAGGAAGTGATTTTACTTTTATTCCCAAATTCTACATACACAAGTAAAGGAAGTAAGAACATTAATTTAGTGAGCACTAGAGATAAGGACGGAGCAGGAAATGACTTTTTATATGATGTCATCCAGGGCCCAGCCAGAGGAGAAACAGGTGGGGCATGTCCTTTGTCTGATCTAAGACGGACTTTTCCCAGTCTTCTGATGAAAACTAGCATGATTGGACTCACTTAATTATAAGTCACATCTGTACCTTTGCAGGGGCAGCAATTTCAGACAGTCCTCTAACACTCAAGGAAGAAGGGATTTCTAGGATAGAGGAGGGAAGTCAAGAGGGACAGAGGAGGGAAAGAAATGGCTATCTTTTCAAATAATACACTTCCATCTTAAATGTTGAATATTTCTAAGACTTTTATATTCTGCATGAGTAGTAATATCCTTTGTGGTGTTTCTTCATAGGTGGAGCATTTCCTCCTCCCCCTTTCCCACCCCTTCCATTTTCATGTTGTTTGAAGAATTGTTTTTGAAACCCCACCCAGAAATACACACCCAGATCTGGTCTTGCCTCCTACCTCAATTTACCAAGTATTGAAATTACAAGCATGTGCCACCATGTGCCCCAAACCCCACATCCTGTATCTTTTTTATTTATGTGGACACAGGCTGGCCTTGAACTCACTGTGTAGGGTATCTTTGAACTGATCTTCCCGTCTTTACCTTTTAAAAGCTGGGATTACAAGTATGTGCCATCAAGGTGGGCTCATTTTTAATGTCGTTATTTCTACATTAGAGAATATGCACGGTAATCGTAGTAGTACTTGGGCATCTTTAATTGTCAGACGAGAGAACACAAGAGAAAAGTAAACTGGGTTCAAATTCCAGCTTTTTGTTGTTTGTTTGTTTGTTGGCTAGGGAAAGTACAGATCTTATTAACCTGCAAAAAATTAATTACTAGCTCACTCACAAGGTTGTTGGGAGGATTAAGGAAAACAGTGTGTGCAGGAGTTTAGTGATGGCCCTCAAATGTGCAGTGACTTTGTCCCAAAGCTGCTTTAGACGATAACAGTCTTAAATGTTTTTTAATGAAGTATAAACATGAAAATGAAATTGTTCTCTCAATTCTTCAGTGTAGTAACTGCTATTAAGTGAGTCTGCACTATTATACAAATGAGTTCTGTATCAGTTACTATTAACTATTGCTGTGAAAGAACACCCAAAGTCAACCAACTTAAGGGAGAAAGGGAGGTTTATTCAGCTTACGGTTGGAAGGTACAGTCTCTTAAAGCAGAGGTGGCATGGCTGTCTGGCCAAAGCTGAAGGAGGCTAAGTCACCGCAGACATCTTGGAAGCTGAGAGCTACAGACTGCTTGCAGCAAAGGCTGACTTCTCCTGGAGGTAGGGTGGGACTAATCCACCTCAAGGCCCACCCTTTGTGACTGCCTTCCTCCAGTGAGGCTCCACCTCTCAAGGTGCCATGACCTTGCCAAACACATGAGACTGTGGGGGACACATTTCAAACCATGACAAGTTCCTCTCTCGTCTTGTAAAACTGAAACTCTAAAGATTTAGACCCATGGGACAATTCCCACCCTTCCTCCAGCCCCTGGCCACCATTATTCATCTTCATGTGCCTATGAATTTGACCATTCTAGGCACTTCATGTTAAGTGAAATAGTGAAACTGTACATTAGGCTTCCATGACTGATTGATGTCCAATAACTTTTAGTAGTCTTTGAGGCTTGATAGAGTTTTGAACTCAGACAAAAGCCCCAGCTGGGAGTTAAAACTTAAAACCCACATAGACATAAAAGTGAACTGTTACAAGTCAGATAACACAACTTTAGCAGTTCGCTTGAATGGTTACTGCTAAATCACCATCAAAGGGCTTAAGGGAACAAGGAGTTTAATCTTCTCTTGATTGTCCTGTTACAGTTTTCAGTACAGCTTGACAGGAGAGCTCACAGCAATACCAGAGACCAGGAAGCGGCCCACCATCTTTACATAATTGCTGAGAGAGGGACAATCCTTACTCACCAGACCGGCATGTCTGGCCAAGTCTACACAGAGATGCCAACTTTCTCAACCACCTCTCTGTATTTTATTCCAGGCCCTAGTCCCACCCACCATGGGCTGGGTCTTCTCCATCAGCTAAACAATTTCCTGCAGGTTTGCTCTGGGCTTAACACAACTACTAATTCTCTATAAATGTGCCCAGCTCAAACCCCCAACTGTCAAGTTGATACCTGTGCCTAACTATGACAACAACTGTAATAGAAGAAATTCACACAAGTAAAGTCAAACACTTGCCATATATTGTCATTGTGTTTTAGCCTTTGAAAATGGTCTGTAAATTCCTGGAGGTGTGTGAGGGTGCCTGGCATGTCGTAGGTATATGAAAAATACTAATGGACAAATTAAAATTAATTGATTAAAATCCCATTCTGAATTTATATAGATATAATTCATATATATAATATATCTATATATATATATATATATTAGCCTATATAAACAACTCTTTAAACACAGTTGCTCATTTTTTAAAATATTTATTTGGAAGAAAGAGAGAAAGCGTGAGCACGTGTGTGACACAGTATGTACACAAGGGCAGATCTTTTGAAAGTCAGATCTCTCCTCCCACCATTGGTCTCTGGGGACTGAACTAAGTAAAGGCACGCTGAGCCATCTTGTCAGCCTTTTTTTTATTCACCCCTTCCCCCTACATATACACACATATTAATGCATACCATATACACAAAAATGAAAAAAAAAACAACAGAATAATAAAAAAATTATATATTTTAAATATTTCATTATTTACCTGAAAGAGAAAGAGAGGGAGAGAAGAAAGAGAAAAAGGAGGAACACACATGCATGCCATTGTGCAGGGCGAAAATCAGAGGACAATTTTACCTCCACCATGTGGCCTTCCAAGGACTGAACTGAGATCATCAGGATTGTGAGCATGTACTTTACCCAGTGAGCTCTCTCTCTCTGACCCCAAATAATGTATTAAATTATGTTTAACCTAAGAAAGAAGGATAGAAGGAATAAAAGAGGAATAGACATAAGAGTCTCTTAATTACCTATTTTTTTTCTGTGATGAGTATATGAACTAAACGTTTGGGAGAACAGGACATTTATTATTAGAGCTTACAGTTCCAGGCTGTAGTTCATTGTGGCAAGAAAGTTACCGGTAGAGGAGAGAACTGTCCACACCATATGCACAAAGAGCTGACAGAGGAGCATGCTTTCTACCTTGCCAGTCGGCTGAATTCCAGCAATCTCTCTCTTCCTTATCTATCTGCTCGTTACTACAGGATGGCTCTCCTGGCTCTTTGTAGTCCCTCTGTGGTCGTCAAATGTTACAGGAACAGTCTTTCCTCGGTTAGTCAAATGTCCCATCTGGGTCGCCAAATGTTGCAAGGAGCCCTGTTCAGGGGCCAAATGTTATGTCCCAATGTTTCAAGTTCTGGAGCTGAAGGCTGAAACCAGAACACGTGTAGAGGATTAAGGTAGAGTTTATTAGAGGAGACGGGCTGGAATTTATAGGCTCCAGACATGGAATCCATGAGAGGCAGGCAGCTAGAAACAGACTCATGGCATCCTGAGTACCCTGAGGGGCCAGCGCCCGGGAGAACTCATGGACCCAGGCATGGAATCCATGAGAAGCGAACAAGGGACAGACTCATGGCACTCTCGAGGGCCTAGGGCACCATTGTCAGCCTTAAAAAAAAAAAAAAAAGACAGGAAAACAAGCGAGGACTTGGTGGGAAGGCAGATGTTCAGAGGGAGTGTGATAAGAGAAAGTAATTAGGGTGAATATGACCAAAAATACATCAGTATGAAATTTTAAAAAATGTTTAAATATTCATCATGAGCCAGGGAGATGCTTTTGTGGATAAAGCTGCTTGCATGCAAACCTCATGACCTGAGTGCCAGACTCACAGCCCACAGAGTTGAAAAAAAGGATCGATTTCTGAAAGATGTCCTCTGACTGCCACACGCATGCCAAGTCACACACTATTTGAGAAATCCATTGTAAAGCATTTCCCTTGCCCCTGATTCTGTGCATCTGAAGGTACTGGTAGCATGCAGACTTATACAGATATTAACCTAGAGAAACCGAGCTTGAAAAATGTGGCAGATATGACGCGCTACACTTGTGCTTTGAAAGAAAAATAGAGTTGGCTTTTGGTCTGGAGTACCTGGGTGTCCCTTTGGCTTCTATGGAGATGGTTATGTCAGACTTGCTTTTCTTTTGATACTCTGGAGTACTAACTTACTGTAAGACCAGTAATGATTTAACATATTGACACCTTCAGGCTGGTTGAGGTCACAGAAACAGATTTGCATACAGCCATGGTGGAAACCTATACTTCTAAAGAGGGCAACCGGAAGTTCTTGCACACACCCTTCCACAAATCCTGCAAATTTATTTGAAGTTAAATTATTCTATAGAGACAACTCTGCAACCATTTGGAGACACATGAGCATGATAAACTGAATAATGCCCCCCAAATGTTTATATCTCAATTCCCTCAGAACCCAAGAACCTGTAAAAACAATGCGCCATGTTGTTGACTGCAGATGGTGTTAAGATTGCTGAGCAGCTGAGTCTCCTGGATGGCACCTGATGGACCATTGCATCCCCAGCATCCTCTAAATGTGAAGAAGGAAGGCAGAAAAGACCGTATCAGAGCCACTCAAGGTAGGAAAGAATCAAGCAGCCTTAGATGGATTTCAAGATGGAAGGCATCTGCAGCCAATGAATGAAGACAGCCTCATGCAGCTAGAAAGGGGAGGAAAATGGGTTCTCCTCCTGCAGTCTCCAGAGACGAATACAGCCCTGTGCAACCCCCCTGCCCCCACCTCAGTGAAATCTGCTTTGGGCTTCTGAATAAGATCATCAAATTCTGTTACATTAGACCATTTGAGCTTGTGGTAATTTGTTACAAAGTAACAATAAGCAACTAATACAAAGACTATGACTGTTAGTTTCGACATTATTAGGAACAAAAAAGAAAAATTGTGCCCAAATGGACTCCTTGGTTTTTCTGTTGCTCTAATGGAATACTTGGTGTTCAGTGTTTCATAAACCATTCTAAAGGCTGAACATTCAAGATTGGACCCTGCCATCTGCTCAGCCTATGGTGAGGGCCTCATGTGGAGAACTTGGGTGGAAGAGCTCATATGGTGAGACAGGAAGTCAAAGAGAGGTTAGGAATGCTTTCTCCGTAACAGCTGCTCACACAAGAAGTACAGTAATGCCTTGCTGGAGAAGTGTCCAGGCTCCTACCTTCTATTGCAGCACACCTCTTGCAGGTTTACCACTCTCAGCACCACGACATAGAGACGAGCCTCCAACACACACATATCCTTCACAGATACACTCAGACCACATCCAAACCACAGCTGCAGCCTCAGTTCCTACAGAGCCGGGAAAGCCTTGTGTGGTTACAATGTTGAAATCAGATACTTTTTATCAAAGACAAGGCTGCCGGGTTAACTTTTCTTTCCTCTGGTGAGACCTTGCCAGCTAATTTGACACAGAAGGGAAGGTGAGAAGAAACAGCCTGACCGATCTAACACAACAGTAGGACTGTAGTCTGTCTGTGTCACCCGATCTTGATTTCACTCTTAGGAGAAATAAATATGCCAGGCACTGTGCTAAACAATAGAAAATAAAGAATAGAGATGCCAAAAAAAGTGAATGGAGGAAAAGAGAAAGAGAGGAAGGAAGAGAGGGAGGGAGGGGGAGAGAGAGAGATACAGAGAGAGAGAGAGAGAAGCAAATGACAGGAAAGAAAATTACACAAGTGTGATAAATGTCAAGTTAGAGAAAGGGGACAGGGTCTGCTGCTAAGATGGAGGTAATGCCTGAATCCAGATCCAAAGGAGGGGCGGGATCCAGCCAGACAAAGAGCACTTGGAAGGCTGAAGCCACAGAGGACGCAGCTTACAAAAGACCAGTTGGCATAAAGTCCAGTGTGGTTCTATGGGTGGGGTGGCATTTGAGACCAGGAAACTACCAAGCCACACAAAGGATTTGAATGTAGTTAATTTTGTAAAATCCCCTGACCTATATCATGTCTTTACCTCTGTAATGGGAGAATCATACAACTTTCCTTTTAGGGAAGATTAAGAGATCTTTCCAGTGACTCAGGATTTGCAAAGGACAGCCCGACTTCTGGAAATCTCTGTCCACTTCTCCTTCCTCCAAGCTATGTCTACTCCCCAGAAACTCACCTCTGCCAGGCAGGCTGGGGTCACTTCTGGGACGTGGAAAAGCCTCGAATGCATTAAAGAATGGAAAACATCTTGTGACGCATTGAAATCACTCACATTTAACAGATTATCGCCTCATGCACACACGCAAAATACAATGGCATGCAATTGTGCCATTGAGAATGGATTACAGACAGAGCGTATTAATTCACAGTTCACTCCAGGCCATGTGTCCTGGTAACAGAACAGAGTTAGGTTTGCATAATGAATGTTTTCTTCTTCCAATACCTTCACGGACTGACTCTCTAAGACCTCACTAAGAGACAGCCTTGAAGCTGTGGCGAGCAATCGGAAGGATTCGGCCGTACTCACATTTACTGGAGGAAAGTCATGCTGTAATTCGGAATTATCTGGCAGCTTTTAAAACGGGCACCCATACCTACCCTACCCTTAAGATACTGTGGTGAATAGTCTAGCCTGCGGTCTGGGTATCACAGTATTATTTTCTCTTTGTGTGGATTCAAGGTATGTATCTTTGTAAGCGTGGTACATGGACACGTGTGTGCAGGTATGCAATCTCACAGAGGGCAAAGAAGACCACTTAGATGTGCTCTGTCCCTCTGTGACTACTTTGAGACAGGGTATCTCACTGAACCTGGGACTAAACGAGTGGCCGCATGTCCCAGACAACCTCCTGTCTCTGCCGTGCATAATACCAGAATTACTGGGACCTGTGCCAGCCATGCTTGGCTTTTATTTTTCTATACTCTCAGAAATTGAGCCATCTCTCCAACCTCAGGCACCACAGTATTTTAAAAGCATCCCAGGTATGATGATGTAAAACTATGTTCTACAAGGAGATGGTGTAAGAAGAGAATCCTTTGCAGTGTTACCAGCCCATTGGCAGATGTCTATTAGAAGACAAATAACAGTAAAAATAGATGACCCAGGGTCTGCGAGATGGCTCAGTAGGTAAAAGCACCTGTGCACAAAAGCCAGTAGACCTGAGTTCAAGGCCTGGAGGCCGCCCTCTGGAATCTACCCATGTACCCTGGCACATGACTGCCTGTTCATGTCCTCTCCCCATGCCCTCCTTCTACCCACCTCTCTCTCCTCAAATAAGCATTTAAAAAAAAAAAAAAAAAAAAAAAAAACAGAGAAACCAAAATGACAAAGACACATGTTGAGCCTCTCCCAAGGACGATCGGGTGGTACAGGAGCAGAGTCGACTTGCAGGCAGAGCACAGGAGGTAAAGACTTCAAGGAATCTGATGTCTGGAAGCAGGAAAGGGAAAGAATCCAGGAGAATCTCCAGTCCTGTGCAAGTTTGCTTACTCAGTTTGCAAATGGCAAGTGTCAGTACCCTGACCAGGTAGAAACCAGTGGAGACAGATCAGCAGCACCAGGCCTGGACTCCCTCCTCCCGGGCAGAAAACCCCAAGGATAACCAGAGGTCCTAATCAACCAGGCAGACTCAAAATGCACACAGAAGCAAGGTTCTCAGGCCATATTCAAGAGGTGTGATCAATTGCCGAAATACAGATGTGCACCCAGAAAGTTGAACTCCAGTCAGGATGTTACATCTGGGACAGTGATTAGTGGCCACCAAGCTCACTTAAAAAGTCAGTATGTAAGTGATCACGGCTAAGGAGAAGAAATGCCTCGCTAGGCAAGATGGCTGACGGTCACAAAATAAGATGCCATCTGTGTAAAGGGCCGAGGCTGAGGGATACGCAGGAGAAACGAGAGGCAGCAGTTCCCAGGCCCGCCACAGGCCATACTGGAGGCACGGTACCCTACCAAGGCAATCCACCTGGCTGCCCTTGGGGAATGCCACACACTGGTGTGGGGCACCCTCATGTCAGGAGGATCGTAAAGCCTCCTGCCCCATCTCCCTGCTTCTGCCTCTGCTTGCCGGCTCAAAGCAAGCAGCCAGTGCTCTCGTCACACAAGGCAGATCCTGATCTCACACAGACTCCACGCCCTCTCCCCACGACTCTCCTATCTGACTCAGGCAGATCACAGCTATAGCCCCCTCTGGTCTCTGCCTACTCACTCTGGGCTCATTTCCTTCCACTCTGCCCTGCAACATTCTGCTCCACCAGCTCACATAGACCTCGGTGTCTTGCCATCTCTCGGCCATGCCACATGTGCTCCCACCCCAAGGCCTGTGTGCCCGCCCATGATGCTCTGCAACATTTTCTCCTGGCTATCACATGTACACGCTCAAAGTGTTGTGACTGAAAGGCCTGTCCCAAACACCTCTCCACCCCATCCAATTCATCCTCATGTCAAACACTTCCTCCATCTGCCTCCTCCTCATCCTCCTTCCTTGCTCCCCACTTCCTTTTCCTCTGTAATACACACCACCTTCTGAACACCGCCCATATCATTAATGATCTCACCGTCATATTAGGACGTAAAGTCCAGCTGGCTGCTTTCATTGCTGCATCTGTAGCACATAGGGCAGTGCACAGAACATGACATGCACTCTATGAGGACAAATGAGCGAAGTACTCCATACACCCAGCCTCAGCACCTCCACACTGCGCAGATGCCACCACAAGCTTCTGCAGCCAACCTACTCTAATGCATACTGCACAGGAGCAACTGCCCTCGGAAGAGGGTGATTTCCAAAAAGGACTTTGACTAGCGCAGAGAGGTTGTAGGTCCGAAGTCTGTCTCCTCGGAAATTTCTGAATAGAGGAGTAAAAGAACCAGCACGCAAGCCATTGCTCCCCGTGGCAAGTAGGTTTTTCCATTCCAAAGTTTTGATGGCGCTGTGCTCCCTGGTCGTAACCTCTGGCGATGGAGCACTCAGAGGCCGGCTGTCCTCCCAATGTTTTCCCAGCACTCCTAGTTGCCTTAGTAAACACATCCTGCCACTTGGTATGTGAGGATTCGACAATCCAAACCAACAACCATTCACAAATGTCAGAAGGGCGTGATGACTTGCCTCTTCGGGGAAGCACGGATTTGCATGGGCGGCTGGGGTGCGGGGGCAGCGCCTGCTGAACAAAGCGGATTTGTGGCTGCTCAGCCCACCATTCTCCTGGAAGCAAAACAGAGGTCTGTCTTTGCGAAAGATGACCCTGGTAGGAAGGTGACTGTGTGCGCTGGGGCTTGCATGTCTCCGTTTCCTCTGTAAACTGCAAGTGTGTATTATCCATGGACCTGGTGAGTCACACGGGTCTTCCGTGTTTCAGGCGGCATTTGCACAGGGTTTACTGCCTTGAGCCTCGGGTGCAGCTAGGATCCTGGCAAAGAAAGTGACATGGAAAGTGCTTAAGGACACAGCCACATCACTTCCCTGTGACTGTGGGTCTGTCTATCCGATGCTCTCAAATAGATGGGAAATTGTTTCGTGAGCTGTGGAGTTGGGGGGGGTCTGCATTCAAATCCCAGACTCTGGCTCTTCCCGGCTCTGTAGTCATCAGGGAAAGCAGAGAAGCCCACAGCTTCCTTGCTTGTTAGAAAATGAACTAGGAAAGGAGTCCTGTAGGGAAAATAATGAAGGTAATGGCAGGAAACAATCACACCTATAATAAACACTCCACGAATAAGTGGCAAAAAGAAATCAACATTTAGCTTTGGATCTATAGTTAATTAGTTGCTAAGACTATCATTAAAATGACTGGGGTTCAGAGAAGGGACAAAACCCGGGGAAGAGAGCATTAAAAAGTTTCTCAAGCCAGGGAGGGAGAGGCTCCCGGAAATCAAGAGGGTAACTCATATTAAAATAATAATAATGGCCTGGTCATACTGTCTTTACAATCTCTTAATCCCTCTCCAAATGTGGCTGAATCTCAAGGAGAATAATTAAGAGGGGGGGGAAACAAGGGGGAGATGACCCAGTCACCATTGAGAGAGTTCATTGTTTCTGAACAAATTCTCACAGTGGGGAGGAGTGGATCTGGAGTTCCGACTACCTCTGGTCAGTCCTTTTAAATGTTGCTAGTCCCAGTTAATTTCTTACATTGTCTTTAGCCATTTACTAAATACCAAGCAGAATCAATGATACAAAAAGATACAAAGTTCACCAAAGAGAATGCAGTGAAATTTTCTTCCGTTTCTTTGCCTTAGTTCTCAGCCCCTGGAAGCAAGCATGTAGCCTGTTGCCAATCTGAGGACATTTACTTTTAGTATAAATCTACACACATAAACACTTTTGGCTTTGTTTTGTGTAGCACATGAAATATTGCTCTGCTCTATTTTATCAGTTAACTTTCTCAGTAATCTTCTAAAAGTATAAAAGGCTCATCTTGTTTTTTGAGACTATATGGTTTATAATGCGTCAAATAACTGTGAAATATGAGAGCATATGTCATGGATAACCAAAAAGACTCAAATTTTCTTTCTATTGGTTCTAGAATGACTTCATTTAAAAAAAAAAAAAAAAAAGCTTTTTGGCTCTGGAGACACAGGTCTTACCTCCTACAGGCCTGTGTCACTCAGATGGGCAGAGCTGATGCCCTCCCTGGGGCTCTGGGACACAGCCTTGGACTGAACATGTCCTGAGGATTCAGTAACTATAGTAGCTCACAAGAGAGTTCCCAGGCAGGGACCAAGAGACTAATAATGACAACAAAAAAGTAGTTAAAAATATTCTACACATCGGATGTCCTGTTAAAATGAAAATAAAGTTCTTACTAAAAAAAAAGGGGGGTTTCAGACAGCTACAAGTACACTAAGGCATTCGTTTATAGGCTAAAACTAATTCACTTCAAGTTTTTGAAAGATTTTTGTTCCCAAGGGGTCAAAACCTAAAGCTGTATTTTCTAAAAACAGTTTATTTAAATAAAAATAGAGCAAACAGACTGATTCAATCTGGTCTACACGTTACTTGACTCAAAAGCATGAAGTTCCAGTTCCCACGTGAACTCAATGGCCACTGATAATGCCCATGTGTGGCAGTGAGGTTGGGAAGTCCTACACGGAGCTGACTGCACCTTTTCCTGGATCCCAAGAATCCAGAGGCACCACTACTAATCTGGAGAACCAAAACAGAACCTGGAGCTTGCCCACTGAAGGGCAACACACACTACCACAGATGTCCAGACTCTTACTAGTACAGGCTCCCCAAAAAGAGCCCTGTGGTCCCCACATGCAGAGGGACACGAGGGCTGGAGGGGCATATGGCTGGATGGGTGAACAGAAGCGAGGGTGGGAGAGGAGAGTGGGAAAGAGGGGGTAGAAGCAAGGACATTAACTCATTTTATTTGTATATGAAAATTTCAAAGGTGTAAAAAACAAACAAAAATGACAGAACCTGAGCTGTTCTTCCTGGCTGGAGCTGCAAGACCACACTCACTTCCTGAACGTACTGGCGTTTTGCTTTCTGAAGGCCAAGGAGATTTTACTAAAAGGGGTGTGTCTGGAGAGTTGGGGACACCCCTTTTCCCTGTCAGACACAAGCTCAGTGGGTCCCAGAAATGGTGGGACAATGAGACTGAGGCCTTTAGAACTAAGATTCTGTGCTGGGTGGGCTACAGGTGGTGGGAAACTGGAGAGATGTTTGGTCGTGAGCCTGTTGTACGAGGCAGGCAGAAGGCAGCGCTGGAAGTAACCCCCTGACTGGGACCCCAATAGGGAGCCCTTCATTTTCCACAGCAGAGCTGCCGCCATGTTCTTCTACATCGAATCCTTTTTGTCATCTGTTCCACCTTGATCACATATCTGGTTATTTTCCTACTCATCATTGCCGCGTCCCTATCCAACTAATCTGGTAGAATATGTCTCAGTTTGGAAAAGGTGGATTCAAAGTAACATGTTTTGGGATAAGGACATGGCTTTATTTTAGAGAAATAAGGAAAAATATGGGAATTGTCAGGCATTGGTGTTTCTTCCCAGCTCAGGCCTAAAGCCTGTCCCCTGAGGAAGGTCACAGTAACGCCCATGAACAGGGGCTGGGCACCCTCTTCCTAGATAATTCGGGTTTTTGCCTCAGGCAGGAAGAATTCTGGGAATTAGGAGTGCCCTTCACCTAGGTTTTGGTTTTTTTGGGACAATTCAAGTTTTGCCTCTGGCAGGAAGAATTCTTCTGGGAATTAGGAGTGCCCTTTCTTAGGGTTTTTGGGAACTAGCTTCCTGCTCTCTGTTCTAGAGAAGAAGCCTGCTTTTTAAGTTTAGTCAAATACTAAATGGAAATTTCATGTCTAGTCATTTATAATAAGTAGACTTGTTAGCCAAAATGTGTGCACTGATTTTAAGGAATTAGAGAATAACTTCTAGAGTCTTAAAACATAGGTTGGGTAAGATTCCCATCTATGTACTAACTCAAAAATTCCAGAAGTACAAGACTATGCTCTCATCTCAGTCCACTGGAACCTTAAAAGAAACTGTGATACCCTCTTACCCTGGCTGAAGGCCAAGGAAGAGACCATCATGCCAGAAAGTCTAGATGCCAAGACTGCCCCTGGAGATGGTATTTGCAATCCAAACTGGGAGAATCCATGTCAGAAGCAAAGGGGGCCGTGTCTTTCCTACCCCAAACGGCACTCTTATGAGAAATCACAGAGATGGACCATTCGAGTGCACTCCCACCAATGATCGCCTCCGCCCCAAAAGAGACACTCTCGGCATATGGGGGGCCTGACTGGACCCCAGGTTTGGAGTATGCATGGTTCACAGATGGGTCATCTAACTGATGGCAATACACTTCTGGAATTCCTCAAAGGAAGACATAAGCAACCTTACTATTAAAGGAATAGAAGGATGCTATTATAGAAGTTATTCTTTTAATAATTATGTTGCTTAAGTGTTTTCTTCAGTGCATACCTCAGTGCTCCATCGACAGAACCAGCTATAGCTTATGGGAAGGATGCTATTATAGAAGTTATTCTTTTAATAATTATGTTGCTTAAGTGTTTTCTTCAGTGCATACCTCAGTGCTCCATCGACAGAACCAGCTATAGCTTATGGGCCTTGAGTATTCAAGTCAAGGTCCCCCTTTAGAGATGTGGTTTAAGCTTGGATAGTAGAGACTACATGAGCTGCATACATTTTCCCAAGTTAGAACCTGCTGCCATGCCTGGTGCCTATGTCGACCTGCCTGACTGAGAGTATCAACCTGGAGAGGACAACAGCCAAAGCTCACGCTGGGACTTATGGGGTGTTGAGGATTCCTATAGATAATTGTAAAATATGTCCCTTGCTAAAATCAATAGGAGAACATTCTGCCTCTGTATTTTAAAAGAAAGCAGTCTCTGTTAAAATGTGGGCTCAGCCCCATAGCTATCCGGTGAAGCATTATAGATTAGATAAGATTGGAAATACTGAGAGAATGTTTCTGTTAAGTGCCTTTGCCCTGAAGCAATGGGTTAGGTTCTTGAAAAAAGGGTCCACCCTGAAGGTGACTTTGCTGATTATCTATTATGTATGCAACATTCTTTACCCCAAAATTTTCTGTATAAAAGTTGTCACGAAAGTTTCAATAAACGGGTTCAGGATACACTTGAAAGAGAGGGAGCCGCGTGTGTTCTGTTCTCCGCCCGGTCCTGGGGAGCCCTGGTCTCGAGGCCACGACTCTGGTCTGCGGCATGTCATGCCTCGGGGTCAGGGCTCTTCACTCATCATTCAAGTCTTAATACAAGCTTGGCGAAGGAGACGGCACATCCTGTTACAAAGGAGAAAACTAGCTGGGTGAAGTCCAGGCACCCGGGTAGATCCAGCTGTTCTAACATTGTCACACATCATTATCATCTGCAAAGTTCACACCTGAGAATTGTCTGAGAACTACAAATAAATGTATTGGTTTTGCTTGGTTCACAGTTTTGTGTTGGGACCCATTCCTAGCCATCCTGGGGCGTGCATGTCCGAAATACATGTTGATTGGTTTTGCTTGGTTCACAGTTTTGTGTTGGAACCCATTCCTAGCCATCCTGGGGCGTGCATGTCCTGTGAGTTGCAGGTTAAATGTGCCTGCCACACCAAGGTCACCCAATGCACATCACCTAATTCTGGGATTTTTGTATGTCCCATGTCTGCTATACAGTGAAAGAGTACTACAAAATGACTTTCCCTGGTGGATACCCCAGTAGCCCCACCAACGCCATAGGCCAAGGGCGGCTACTCTACGGCTGAAGACACCCAGGCTTAGGGACGGGCTGGCGAGTGGCCTGAGGTCATATGGGGTGGGAACAATAGGAACTGCCTCATGCCTCCAGCTCCCAAGCATTCTCCCTGATGTGCTGGCTTGGCCTGCAAAGAAGCCTGAGGACTCCATCTGCCAGGTCCTGACAGGCATTTTCTGGACTGACCCAAAATGTAAACCACAGGGAAAATCAGAACTGATGTACTCAATCATTTCCGGGTAGGCTGGTAAGTTGCATAGCAACAAAACGCTTCACATCTTCAGTGTTTCTGAGACCTCTTGAAGGTGGCGTCCCATGGGCAATTGGCCTTGCCCTTGGTGTATCCCTAGACCATGTTGCTCATCAAGTGATGATGGACTGTCCTTTAAGACAGACAGTAATTGGGACATGGTTGGGGTTGCTCCACATCTGTCACAGGAATAACGGCACTGGGACATCCAGGGATCAGAGCCTAGTTGGGACTTGTGATCGCAAGGAAGTCAATTTTGATTAACTTCCTTCCACCTTACAGGGTCAATAGGCCTGGCTTTTACTATGGTTTCCCACGCTGCCCTCCCTCCCCTCGCCTCCTCCCCCATTTCTGGGT
Source organism: Typhlomys cinereus (assembly GCA_023101885.1). Taxonomy (NCBI): domain Eukaryota; kingdom Metazoa; phylum Chordata; class Mammalia; order Rodentia; family Platacanthomyidae; genus Typhlomys; species Typhlomys cinereus. The sequence goes on along the minus strand of JALPQD010000930.1, from coordinate 307,843 downwards.
TTCTGCCCCCAAAACCCTGGTTCAACAGCCTTCCATAGTCTATTTCTCGGACTCACTAAAGCCTCCCACTTGGAAACTGGTTGTTCCCTATCATGACCCAGAAGCACCCATCATGGCTAACCCAATACTCTGACCTATGCCTGAACAAGGATATTTGTATGCACGTGAAGGCATTTTTGGGTTAGTATGAGGTGGGAGTGAAATTCGATCAGAAAGTCTCACCCAACATGCCTCCCAGTCTATCAGACTGCCTAGTCCTTCCCATTAATAGAAGGCAGCTCAGTACACATTTATCCTCCCCAGCAGAAAAGAGAGCAAAACAGATTTCTAGATTTCTTCTGCATCTTCAGCCCTGTGTCTAAAGAATGCAAGGATTTCTACAGGATTCCTACCAATCCTGCATTAGGCAGCAGGGAATGGAAAGGAGACTTTTAAAAAGCAGAGAAATGGCACCCTATGAAGTCCAGTTCAGAACAGGTTTGTAGCAGATTGCAGTTTGAATGGTGGCTCCTCTATCACTGCAGAAGACAAGAGCAAAAGATAAAAGACTTTACCGATCAATCACCTACTAATTGGGAAGGAATCTTCTTGGAGGCCTGCTAAGGAAGATCATCAGATGCAGCTCATACTAAAGGGAGGCAACCACTTCCTTTCTTCCCCTGGGGGCCCTTTATTAATGCCAGCCAAAGCGGAGGAGGGGGAACAGGGAGGGAGGGAACATCTGCAAAAGTAAGTACTACATTGTGAAGCCCCACAGCTCTCCCCTGGGATTCTGACTAATGTGGGATCTTCCAGATCCCTGTGCCCCCTATTCTTTGGCTGAGCAGTGTGAGTGAGTCTGTCACTAATGGAGATAGCACCACAAGTGTTTTACTTAAACGCTTACTGTGTACTTGTCAGGAGCTGGATCCACTACAGCTATTTTTTCACAGATCTGACAATTTACGGCTACATGATGAATAACTGTTGTCACTAATATAAATACTCTGTGAGATCACCTGAATGGCTTATGGCGTGAAATTAATCCAATTAGCCAGTTTCGCAGATAATTTTGTGTGGCCAAGTATAGTTGAAGGTGTGAGACAGAATGCTCTTCGACTTCTCCGTGTGAATCTCACATTAGAGAGAGGACTCCTTGGTGGATCATACCATTCCATTGAAGCTGAGAAATGAATCCACTTTCGCTGATTTTTTTGAAATAACATAACTGATCTGCACTAATCATAACACTTTGAAGGAAATAAAATAGTATTCAACATTTCTCATCTAAAAATAAATAATATCCTGCTTTATTTACTCTATTAAACCAAAGCTAAAGTTGGAGATGAGAAGACTAGATAATGCTCATTATGATACCTGCTGAGAAAATAAAGAGGAATCAAAAAGAAAATGCCTATAACAGAGACCTCAGTAAAGATCAATATTTAAAGGTTAAACATAAATGTCGTATGACTGACTTAACAAACGGTCATTCTCAGGTCCTCAGTTACAAGAAAAGGAGCCAAATTTAAGATGATTAAAAGTTGGCGTTTGAGCATCCGTGGAGCTGTTGGGAGGAATAAAAGCGAGGTGACGTTCTCAGTGAGGCCTAGAAGAATTCTGATCACTACACTTCTGGCCAATGTCTCTGGTTTCTGTTTCCCTTTTGAATGTGTTTCCCCATTCTGGGCGTGAACTGTGACCTCAGACACAAAGGTCTGCAGCTCTGTGTGTCTGTACAAGTCTCCCTGCATCCCGACTTCAGACCACAAACAACTCTGCTTGTAACTGAACTAGCGAAACCAGGCTCAAGTGCACACACCTTCTTGTTAAACATATACTACATGCAGAAAGGTGAATTCTAGGAAGAAAGACAAATAATGGCTTGAAGGGCATGATAGTTTATTTAAAAAAAAAAACGGTACCACACTGATCGTGGTGACCAATACACATATGATAATGGCTTTTCTCTTGGGTATTAACATTGCAGTATTTTATATACTGAAATGTTTCAATAGGACCAAGAACGTTAGAGAATGAGGATCTTGGATGAAAATGGACATTAGGAACTCTGGTATTCTAATCCTCAGAATTCATTTAAACTGCTAAAAATTGGTGGCATTGTGTTACAAAGTTATGAAGGACAAAAGTTCTCTTTGAAGTAGGCAGCATGAACTTGTACTTCTTAAATTTTTAGTTTTTTAAAATTGAAGCTATGTCCACTCTGGCGAAAATGATGACACCTCAGATCGTTTCCATACAACCATTGCACAAGTTTAGTGATTTTACTTAAAAAAAAAACAAAACTCCATTAAAATAAAGAAGCAAATCAATGTGACTTTCAAATCATTTGAAAAGTAGAATTCTTGTCTGCCCAATATAGACTTGAGTGTAAATTAAATGGTGTAATAATAACCTCCAAATTTCTGCAATAAAATCAATTTTAAACACACATGGGCTTGTTTATGTAACTATTTTGCAATCAATATGAGGAAGTTACCTCTTGAAGAAAACACATCAGGTGATAATTCCACAGGTCTACAGTAAAGACAAAGCCCCTTGATGCTAAATCTGGCTCTGAGATTCTAAGGTACAAACTTCTGAGAAAGATCACATTCTAATCTGATCTTAAAAATACAGCCCACATGAGATGATATTTAGAGCTAAAATGCGGCGCTCAGTAACTATTCCAGTCATCTTCCTTCTTAGGACTTTCTGCAGACTGACCCTTCTCTGTAATTGTGACTCACATCATGCAAACTGCCTTTTCATTGCCGTGACACCACTTCCAAGCCCGGGTTTCTGAGGCAGCTCAGTGTGATTTCATAAAACAGTGGACACAGAGACTTCGACCTTTCAGTGACAGTTTTTAAATCTGTAAACTCAAAAGTCACATCATCTAGCTCAGCAACTACAAAAACATTTGAGATTCAGGCATTTCAAGCCAGAGTCTCTTTGTGCTTTTGAAAATAAGCTGCTTTTTTGAATCTTTTTGGTATTTATTAGCCATTTGTAATTCCCTTATAATAACAAAAGAATATATTTAAAGTAATTTTTAAGGTTAAATACTCCAGGTTGGGGTATCGATACTCAGCTTTTTAAAAACACAGTATAAATCATTATTTTTTCCTTCAGTATTGGAATAATAGAAATTATTTCTGGTCCCTCCTCAGATCAACCAACATCACTTTTCATCATGTATAACACTGAAATTTACAGACATCCCTGAAAAGTTTCTGATTAAGTAAACGAGTGAATCACAGTGGAGTCTCAATCAGTTAACAGTGTAGATCCATTTACAAACAAAACAAAACAAACAAAAAACTGAACATTAAATCTTTAAGCTAGAAAAAGAAAAAGAAAAGAAAAAAAGAAAACCCACCCAAGACAGAGTGTATGCTGTCAGGGTCGACCAGATGCCTCCTTCCATGTTAGGGGCCTGAGTGCTAAAATCCCTGCACCCTGTTGGCATGGCCCTTGACAACAGGCTGTGCTGCTGCAGGGCAGGGGCACGTGGCACACTGACTCTTTCCTACCAACTTAACATCATGACCAAGGCCGGCATTGCGTCTGGCTCCTCCGCGTTCACCAGCATCTTATCAGGAGATATTCACTGTGCAAAGTGATGGCAGCTGATCTCCCCACCCGCCCCCCCTAAGATGAGGCTTTCACCAGTTTGTCACCAGTGCACTGGCCTTTCACTCTTTCCATCAGAAAAGTTGGGGCTTACTTAAAAGGGGGTGGGGCAGAAATGGAAAACCAAGAGTCTAAAGGCACAAAGTCGCATAGCTGCTCTAGTTGGAGTTTGTAAACAGAGAATAGGTTGAATTTAGGTAATCTCGATCTATGAGAATAAAAGGCATCCGCGGCAGGCTTTTATCCAGCCGGCTTCTTTGAGACCCTTCATGGGCTTTGAGGTCTACAAAGTATAAACTAACACCCATACTTCAAAAAGCAATAAGGCAAATAGTATAATCATTATTCCAAAAGTTACAATGGTAGTGTAGGCATACATAGTATAATTTAGTTACAAAGTGTGGTACTGTTTCTAATATAACCATATTAACTGTTTCTCTCCTACGTAATTATATATTCAGCTGGGTTTCGGTTGAACACAGAACTGTCCTTGTACCACCACTGTGAGTTGGCAATAGCTCTTTGACAGCAGCTTTATTCTGCTGGGGGAAACTATCCTTGAACTGAGAAAAAAAAAAAAAAAAAAACAGTACACAATCCATGTCCAGTTATTAAACACTATCATATTTGTGAAGAGCTTCTTCCAACTTCTGGGTCACTTTTTGGAAAAATATTATTTGTTGTTGTAAAAAATGCTGCATCTGGGATTTAAAGTCTCTTACTCTAATTTGATGGAAGTGGTGAATTTCAGCCAATGTGGCAAAAGAAATAGTGTTGCAGCGGTCCCGGATGCCATCGGCCTTCTGGGCCTCCATCTTTCCTTCCTCCACGTGCCGCTTACTCTCCTTGACTTTGGTAAGAGCTCCTGTAATGAAGATAATAATTCATTAGCTAACATGAATTATGCATACATATTCCAATGAATATTCCAGTTCAATATTACTGCAAATACCCATCTAAAATACGTCAAAGTCCTCTGGAATTTAAGATGGTGGCTGTGAATATCGATTAAAAAAAGGAATCTGACAATATTTTTGGAAGCTTTCCCATTGCTACAGTTTCACTTTTATCAAAGACCCAATGTCTTCACATGACCACATACTTAACAGATAATAAAGTACAAAAAAAAGCATGAATGTGTGATTTTTCATATGCTTAAAAATATGAGTCCATTATACCCATACAGATGGAGAGCAGTACAATGTCCCCACTTTCACTGAGAGTCTCGCTAAAGAACTGTTGCCTAAGACTTCAGAAATATGTCACTAACAACCCAAGCTGGTTTTGGAAACCATGTCATGGGAGGGGAGAAACTTGGGAGGACAGCAGGCTGTGCCCCAGCACATGTGCTCAGCCAGAGCACATGCCTGAGAATACACAGGATAGTGCAGGATGAAGTGTGCACACACACCTGGCTGCCGTGCCCGCCATGCCCGCCGTGCAGAGTGAAGTGTGCACACACCTTCTTTCAGGAGACACACACCTGGGACAGTCTTCAGTAACTAGAAACTGTGACTTTCTCTAAGGCCCGTAGGCTCCGGGCTGTGGGTCTGTGCTTTCGATGCTTCAGAGGACACTAGAGGCCCCGTAGCTTCCTATCTAGAAATTGACCCAGAGGGGTGGGGGTTGGGGATCAGTCACTCTACCGCACAAGGGTGAACTCTCCCTCAGAAACGGCCCATGTGGGGACACAAAGGCTGGAGATGGTTAGCAGTGGAAAATGAGGGAGGGTGATAAAGAGCCAGTCGCCTATGCACATCTTAGTGGAGGAAGAATGGAGATGTCCGACAGCAGCTACACGCTCTACTGAAGCGTCCAAAAGACAAACACACAGCAAAGCTGCCAGCAGCCCTATGCCCATGGCCTGTGGGCACCAAGTGGGCAGCAGGTGAGGATGCGAACACAGACTGGCTTCTACCTCATGGTGACCCGGGCAGGGCAAGCTGCCCCGTTTCTCAGTGCCCTCAAACCTCTTGCAAAACAGAGAATCAACTAGTGCTAAATGAAAAGTTATTGATTCTCCAAGCTGTCTTATTGCTATTTTCGTGAGATCGTCTTTTTTTTTATTCAACTGTGTGCATGTGCGTGTGTATGTGTGCGTGCGCGTGTGTGTCTGTGTGTGTGTGTGTGTGTGTGTGTGTGTCCTGTGTATGTGTAGAACCATGGACGAATTCGGGAACCACCATGGACGCCTCCACCTCCTTCTGCCCCGGGATTCACAGGCTCCGCCCTACCAGGACCAGAAGCGCAGGCCGCCCCCGCTTCCGCCTGGTGTCTATACGTGGGATCTGGGATCCGAACTCAGGACCTTCCACCTGCAAGGCAGAGGCTTAACCCTGAGCCACTTCTCCAGCCCCGAGATCGTCTTTTTTAAAAAAATATTTTTAAAAAAGTATTTTATGTCTATTGTGTGTGTGTGTGTTGTGTGTTTATCAGAGGACACTGTGTGCGTCTGTGAGGACCAAGGTGATTTTGGGAATCATCCTGGATTGCTTCTACCTCCTTCTTGCTTTGCTCTGGGATTTCCCAGGCTCTGCCCACCAGGGCCAGAAGTGCGGGCCATGCCTTTTCCACTTGGAGTGTTTTTGTTTTTTAAGTGGGACTTAGGATCCAAACTCAGGGCCTTCTACTTGTGAGGCAGAGTCTTAACCCTTGAGCCATCTCTCTAGCCCCCCCTTTTTTAAATTTTTAAGCATTCTCAAAGATATAAGTGAAACATTATGAACAACAAACTTTACAATGAGAAATTTATGCATGTTTAGGAATGTACATGCCCATCCATGTTTTCATAAATTTGTTTTGAATGAGATCTTTCACCGGGAGGCAGAAAGCTGGAAATAAAGGGCACAGCCCGGAGGGGCACAGATGCCTTGGCCTACACCAGTCTAAGTGCCCCGCTGGGCAACCTGTGGCCTCAAGACCTCTTCTCCTAACGGTTGTGAGGCTCCCCTGCCTGCTGGACTCCCAGAACGAGTGACACTGACACGGAAGAACTTGCTGGCTTGCATTGAAAAGAACTTTCTCCAACAACAACAACAACAACAATGAAGTCTTGAATGGGCTGCATGCTTTACTTTCAGAAATGAGAGCTCAAAAGCCCAGAACACTAGGAGAGGTAAAACTCTAAAAAACAATTCTAAACAACAACTCAAGAGAGACCAAACGTATGTATGTTGGCTGTGGGGAGAGGGGATGGGGGAGAGACGGAAAAAGGGAGGGAGAAAAAGACAGACAAGGAGGGAAGGGAGGAGGGGAAGAGACGACTGATGTTCCGTTGCTTATATGAGAAAGAAACATCTGTGTTGACACCACTGAAAGCACCCAGAAAAGTAAGAGAGTCGTAGAATATAATGTGAAGTATTTTTACTAAATTTTCAGGTGTCTCCCACTTCCACTGTGGTTCAATTTAGCAGCATTGCAGCTCAGATAAGGATTAATTTCCAGTGACCTATTTTCTCTCACCTTTGTATGACCTTAAAGGTTCTCCCTATCCTTCGCCCTTCCCCCTGTTCTGCCTGAGTTCTACCTCAGTCACAGGTAACTTCAAAGCAATTCTCTGTCTGTTGCTAAGATTTTATTATGAGACCATTTAGTCTGCGACATAAAACGCCTTTTGCTATAAACATTTACCCCCAAATCGGAGCAAAAGCAATCATTAAAATCTTTCCCATGTTTTCTTTAGCAGGAAAACTCTAGGATGAAGAGATATGTGGATTCTTACATGCAGTGGCATGGTTTCTGTGACTATTTATAATTCGCTTTTCTCCCTTTGCACTTGAGGCAAAAGTCACCTTTAAAAATAGAGGCTATAGCTTTTAAAACTGAAATCAATAGTCAGAAATCCCTGCAAGTAAATTAGGGCAGACACTTCATTGCTCTTTTTGCATTTTCTCTCCATGGCCATTTTTATTTTTAATAGGCACTCCAGAATATATTTTTTACAAGTCTTTCACTCTTTCAAAGGTTTTTATTTTTAACATGATAAACACATCCACTTTAAAAGTAACATTAGCCTACACGGCATCGACATATAGGTTATATGAACAAGCCCTAAGAACACGTTTAAAAGCAACTTTAAATTAGATGATAACATACATTCAAATTGGTATATTGTAGGTGAACATGTTGAAAATTGGAACGCTGCTAAATACTAAAAATAACGCAAAGCTTTATCCACACTCCATTTTGGACGTGGATAATCAGAACAGTCTGTAGCCGTCTGTGGCTAATGGGATGTTTCTCCCAGCTTTGTCACCATGGCAAATACTTTATAATACACAAACATTTGTAGCGCTAGAAATCCACCCACTCTTGTTGAAAGATGGCCAGGTTTTTGCAAAATGACATTCCAGTTAGCGCTACCCTGCTGCTTCTAGAGATAAGTTCTTTCTGTTTGCCATTGGAGTGCCTAACAAAGGACCAAAGGGGAAAAATGTATTTAGTTTGTAAACATACATTGTACTTTCATAGCTTGGTACCTTGGAAAAAAGTACCTGTCAGTAGTTGTGTGTGTGTGTGTGTGTGTGTGTGTGTGTGTGTGTGTGTGATGGAAGGGGAGTTATTTTTCAGTGGTCGTGGTGTGGAGGGGGAAAATCTGTGGTCTACTCCCTTCCTCTACAACCCCATCACACTCACATTTGCAACAAACACAGTATCAAGGTGAGTCATGTAGTCCTTTGGACAATCAAATCACTGCCCTTAAACTCCAGGGGGAGAGCTTGGGTACAGTCGGTTTAAGAGCTCCACCAGGGCCAGTGTTCAGTGGAAGAAACAGTTCATCCCAGCTTCCGTCTCTGTAGGCAAGACCCGCAGCAGAACAGGTATAAGCAAAGAGCACTCAGGGCCCTCTTGGTCCTGCCCCATTCCTAGCCAAGATGCAAAGCAGAACACTGACTCTTTCTTTTCCTTACCGGGAGGGGGAAGAAATCCCTGGTAACTAACACTCCCTCTCAGAGCCAAACTGCAATGCCAAAAAAATGCAAAATACGTGTGACTGAGGAAAAATGTAGCAAAACAGTTTTTCCCACAAGTGGGTGGAAGAGGACGCGTCACAGTTTCAGAAGCATAACATAGGTGTATAGTGCCAGGAAAGGCCAGTCTAAATATTTACACGCAATAGTGATACATGAGGGAAGGCTTCACAGAATGCTCGGGGGAGAGAGGGAGAGGCGCATGTTACTGGAAGCTCTAGGCACAACACCGGGTTTGTTGGAGACCTGTTTGAGTTTTACAAGCCTGTCTCCTCTGTCTGTTCCCCCCGCAGCATCCTGCCGCATCAGATGGTCTGTCTCAGACTCTCCCGGCATCAGGCAGGAAGGCAGGAGCCAAGGGCAAGGATTCACTGCAATTATGGGGGCCTCCTTCATAACAGTTGTTCATTTTCATGATCATTCACTGTCAGCCAATCCAGGCACATTTATTTTGACAAACCAGTTTGCAAAATCCAAGGATGCCCTTGGAGGTGACAGTTCCAAATAGCGTGAATCTGCTTTAGCTCTACTTTGGAAAGCATTAGGATGCTAGTTCGGGATCTGTCTTGTGTAGTCCGTGCTACCGCCCAGGATACTGGGTACATAAGACATCAATCAACATTTGAGCACGAGTCACAGGGCGCATGAGACATCAGCCAACCTTGCAATCAAGTTTTCCCTGTGCAAAATGCTCTGAGCAAAATGCCAGTCCCGAACGGTCTTAAGTGGCAACAGCAAAAGAAAATTTAACAAAAGAAGGAAATTACCTTGTTTGATTTATGCCTGTGGGTCAAGTTTTATAGTAATGCCCATTAACTGTAAGGAAAACTTCTTAGGGGAGAAAATACAGTCCCCCTTTTAAGAAAAGATATTAAAATAAAATAGGGAGACTTGCTAAATAGTATTAATTTTGTTGTGAACTTTTGAATACCTCTTATCCCATACAAAGCACATATGATATATTCTTGATATTTCTAATAAATTAAATACTGATTATACACAAACCAGATCCCATGCAAGGTAATTTAAGTTGCCCTTTTGAACAGCAATGTTAGCAGCTCTCAAACACAGAGAGAAATGCTGCCTTCTATTTTGTTTAAAGTTCATTTCCTGTCTCTAGGATATTCACTGACCTTTCAATGTTGGCCATTTTGCTTTTTTCCTTTTCCCAGTGAGTTTCATTCCAGTTCTCATTGACTTCATTCCATTCCTGACCTCTTTTCTCCCTGAAGAAAATTAAATGCAACCCAAAATAGTTGAATCTTGATTCTTTTTATGGCTCTTTACGCTGTCCCTACTCATTATTCATATAGCATGTTGCAAATCAGCTGGTCATATATGCACAATCTCTGGGAGCATCTATAGTCATTACGAAAACAAATCTACAAATTAAGACTAGCTTTTTTACAAGTCCTATGCACAAAATTTGAAATTTTTTAAGCTTGTATCAGAAATGTCTTGGTAATCCTTAATTATATCAGTTTTATTCAA